>APFE030535584.1:29957-174420 GCA_000404065.3 Pinus taeda | reverse complement strand
ACACCACTCATCACTTAGTCTATTGATCAGTTAGACTAAATACAACTAGTTCAACTAAGTCAAACTGAACACAACTCCATTAACTGCTCATCCAACTCCACAGAACTCAATCACTGAATTCCTAACTGAAGTCCTTCATGCAATAGCTCAAGTAACCTATAAGAACCACGTATTTCCTTTTGGCAGCTGCATGTGCCACATCCGTAGCTCGAACTGAAGTGCTCCAAGAGAATAAGATAATGTTTATAGTCCAAATATTATTAAGAGCTAATAATATTCGACTGTTCTATTTTTAGCCTGGTAGTCTAAAAATAGACTCCGCCCATATGTCTAAAAATAGAAGTCCATCTATTTTTACCAACATGACCAATTCATCCACAAATAGCATCCTGCAACTCATAGACCATGATCCATATGTCTAAAAATAGACATAGTCTAAAAATAGACTTGCGCCAAAAATAGCCTGCGGACCCACTTAGTGAAGGCAACTTCTTTCCACTAAGCTCCATCATCTTGTTGCATTCTTAACACTCCCTCTCAACAAGATATGGATTATCAGCAACCCCTATCCTTTCTCGGTGGTACTCGAATTTTCTCCTGGTGAGTGCCTTCATCAAGATATCAACATCCTGATCCCCCGTGGGAATATATGAAAGTAACATGATTCTCCGCAGCACACAATCTCTGATATGATGGTACCTTATGTCGATGTGTTTGGATCTATCATGAAATAGAGGATTAGCCGAGATTTTAATGCAACTATAATTATCATATTAAATCACAGTAGGATCCAAATGAGACCCGAACAACTTGACTAGGATCTTCATCATCCATATAGCCTCACATGCAACCAAACTTGATGCCATATACTCGGCCTTCGCGGAACTGAGTGCCAGAGATCTCTGCTTCTTGTTGTACCAAGAAACTGTTGTCGATCTGATACTGAAGATCCCTCCAGATGTGCTCTTTCTGTCCGTTTGGCTCCCTACCCAATCTACATTCGTGAAGCCACATAGCTTCACCTCATCCTCCTATTTGTACAACAATCCATATCCCGATGTGCCCCTGATATAACACAATACATGCTTGCCCGCCTTCCAAAAGAGCTTGGTAGGCTTAACCATAGCTTGTGAAAGTTGGTTAACAACATAGCATATATCAGGTCGTGTATTGACCAGATACATAAGTGACCCCACCAACTGTCAATAAACAGTGGCATCCACTACCTCCATTGAAGTAGCATCCTCCTTCCTAAAACCTCCAAGAAAAGGAGTATCAACAGGCTTGCAGCCATGCATGTTGAACTTCTCCAGTATCTCTCGAGCATACTTGCCCTGAGAAACAAACAGTCCATCACTGCACTGCCAAATTTCCAATCCCAGGAAATAATGAAGGAGGCCCAAGTCCTTCATCTCAAACTCCCGAGCAAGATCCTCCTTGCATGAAAGTATCAACAACTCATCTCCTATTATAATCAAATCATCTACATATAGTACAATGATAAGTAACTTACCCTCCACCACAATCTGGTATAGGTTAGGATCCGCCTCACTCTTGGAGAATCCAAGTCCAGTGAAATAGCTGTCTATCCGTGTGTACCAAGCACGGGGTGCTTGTTTCAACCCATACAGCGCTCTCTTGAGCCTGCACACATGCGACTCGATGCTGAAGATCTCAAAACCTTCGGGCTGCTCTATGTACACTTCCTCCTCAATGACTCCATTAAGGAACGCAGTCTTCACATCCATCTGATGAATGTGCCACCCCATCCGCGCTTAGAGAGAAAGAATCGTCCATATGGAAGAATATCTTGCGACAGGTGCAAAGGTCTCCTCATAATCAATCCCCTCTATCTATGAGAAGCCTCAAGTAAGAAATCTTTCCTTTTACTTCTCCACACTCCCGTTAGCTGCCTGCTTCACTTTGTAGATCCATCTCGAACCCACCACTGGTTTCCCCTCCGGTCTTGGGACAATCTCCCATGCACTGTTTCTGACAATCGAATCATACTCTTCCACCATGGCGTTTACCCATGCGGGTTCCTCCATATCTTCCTCAAAAGAGGATGGCTTTGTCATGACACATTTTCTTACAAGAGCCATGTATCCAATGAACCGATCCAGTGACTGTCTTTTCCTGCGCTCTGCTGTAGGTGGTCCTACAACCTTCTCTGCATCTTGAGCCAGTTGCTCAGCTTCTGTAGTGTGCTTTCACCCTCTGATGGTTGGCGCTGCATGAGTGGTATCTTCCACTCCATGAACTTCCTTTTGTGGCTAATTCACATCCTGAAGCTCATCCTTAGGAACTAATAGCTCCTCATCTACATGCAAGTGTAGCTCCCTCTCAAGCGAACACTTCGTGTCTTTCTCCTCCTGAAATTTTATATCCCATCGCACAACAGTCTTGTGACTGTCTGATAAATATACAAGATAGTTATGGGGCGTATCAGTGTACCCCACAAATATCCCAACCTCTACGGTCAGCTCCAACTTCTTCCTAGCATCCTTCATCACATGCATGTAAACATTAGAACCAAAAATCCTCAAATGAGAAATATCAGGCCTCTTACGAGAATAAGCCTCCTCAGGTGTACTCATGCCAAGTATCCTGTGAGGAAAATGGTTCTGCACATATACTGCAGTATTGCATGCCTCCACCCACAAGTGAATGGGTAGGCCCTGATCATGCAACATCGCCCTTGCAGCACCCACGATCGTTCTGTTCTTTTGCTTAGCAACCCCGTTCTATTGTGGGTTATGGGGAGCTATGAGCTCTCTTCGAATCCCTTCTGCGCTACAGAAATCCTTGAACTCGCCAGAGATGAATTCACCACCATTGTCGCTCCCAAGAGCCTTCACCTTCTTCCCCGATTCCTTCTTGACCAGTGCTTTGAACTCACAGAACTTTGAGTAGGTCTCGCTCTTCTTCTGCATGAAGAAGATCCAGCACTTTCTGGAGAAATCATCAACAAAGATCACATAGTACCTGTGCTTTGCTGTCGAAGCAACTGAGAAAGGTCCACACACGTCTGTGTGAATTCTCTCAAGGATCATCGTGGCATGACTATCCTTCTTGTGAAAGGCGGCTTTCACAAACTTTCACAAAATACACCCCTTGCACTAATCTGACTATGCAAGAGTGCATTTAGGAAGCCCAGTAGAAATCTGGTGCAGTATCTTCAAGGCTCCATGGTGAAGGTGGCCCAATCTCCGGTGCCACAGCTCACCATCATCCTGGCTCACCACTCCTTCTGCCTTGAATGCCATTGCTGAGCAGCCATCTACATGCAACTGATAAAGGTTCTTGACTCGAACCCCTATCTTCCGGGTTTCTCCAGTTGTCTTACTGTGCAGGAAAGCCTTTCCCTTGCTGAAAACAACATCATATCCCTTGTCTTCTAACATTGCCATAGAGATAAATTCTTCTTCAATCCTGGAACATGCATCACTTCCTTCAATACGAAGGGTTTACCAGACTCCCTCTCAAAGGAAATGGTACCGATACTGGTCGCATTGTATCTACCATCATTGCCCATCTCAATGTGCACTCCAAGATCTTTCTCATCCAGATCAGAAAACAAATCTCGATCTCCTGTCATGTGAAAAGATGCACTACTATCCAAGAACCATACCAATCCCATCACACTTGATACCAAGCATGCAATCAGCGAAAAATCCAGCTCAAATTGCGAGGCTAAGGCCTCTCCCATTGCAGATCTAGCATCTTGCTTATTTTTCTTCTTCTGCGGACAATTCGTGGCATAGTGTCTGTGCTGGTGACAGTGAAAGCACTTCACCTTGGACATGTCCTACTTCTTGCCTTTTACACTGGAATGAGAAGCTTTCTTGTTCTTCCCCTTCTTTAATTTGGCAGCCAAAGTGTAATTTTCTTCATCAGGTGTCTTTGATGAAGATCCGTCCCTGATATTCCGCCTAATCTCCTCTTGCACAAGATCCGACCAAAGTCTCTCCCATCCTGGCAACTTCTCCCGACCATTGACAAAGTCCTAATAGGAATGCCAACTCTTCGGAAGACCAAGTAGAGCCAAGCTCACCAATTCCTCATCATCGACAGTCACCCCCACACTTCCCAGCTCATCCCGACATTGGCTGAACTTCGTGAGATACTTGGGCATACTATCGCCTTTCTCACACTTTATGTTTCTGAGTTTATCCTTGAGCGCCAACTTCCTCTAGTTGCTCTTGATTTGGAATAGATCTTTCAACACTTTCCACATCAAGTATGGAGTATCCTTTCCATGGAGGCTAGACACAATGTGATCCTTCACGCCCTCCAACAGAATCCTTTGACACTTTGTTGTCTTCTTTTGCCAATCCGCGACTTGAGCAGCATCAGTAGGTTTTGAGACATCCGCATCTATGAACTCGCCTCCATCCTGTCATTCCATGCAATATAGTTTGAGCTACCCTCAAGGGCATACTCCAATTGCAATCCGTTGAAAGACATTTAAACTTTGACACCAAGAAAACACTGCTGCAAATTCGAATTCCACCAGCTCAAAACTCAACCACTTCCGATCTAAAATTCGTGAGAACGAATTATTTCTCGTATAGCGATCGACTGTATGGGAATTCACCGAATATATCACCTTCCAAAAGAAGGATGAATCCAGAGGCTACCTAGCCCGATTACAGACTTTGCCTGAAGAAATAAAAGTAGACACTTTCTGAATAAAGATCTGATGATCAATCCTTGCTTTGATATCCTATAGAAATCTCTTCTACAAATCAACCTGCTCTGATACCATGTAGAAATTTTATGAATAATATGACACTTATTCAACCGAGATTATCCTCATTATACACTATTGTGGAATTCATGCATAATACATGAATTCATCTCATCTACCATTGATCATCAATTTGCGAAAGCAGAAACAATTTCATGCGAATATAGAAGCATCAATCACACATAACACAGTATTTCATGGGGAAATCATCTCGCTAAAAACATCAAACTATCTGTATATTATATTGATTGAGATCATGTAACAGTACACAGTACAATACTAGCTCCACCTGTTACACATAATACAGCCCAGATCAGAATCAATCACTGGCTCAAATCACCTTTGCTGCTTGCCTGCCTCCATTGTGCAATCCTGCATAGAGAATGGATGAGAATGGCTGAACCATTCACGTGTTTCCCTTGTGTAACACTACTCAATCCTCATTGGCAACTCAATCCCACTGATTGTGCAAATCACATGCACAACTATAGTCACAACTAACAGCTCTCTTGCCCTTTCACTCATCTTTAACACCTATCTCCACTGAACTGTCCATGCACTGAGTTAAATGATGTATTCTTCAGTTGCTTTATGAGTTAATAATTAGTGAATTAGTTAATAACTAATTCACACCACTCAACATTAGTCTATTTTCCAGTTAGACTAACTACAACTAGTTCAACTAAGTCAAATTGAACACAACCCCATCAACTCCTGATCCAACTCCACAGAACTCAATCACTGAAGTCCTAACTGAAGTCCTCCATGCAATAGCTCAAGTTAACCCATAGGAACCACGTATTTCCTTCTGTCAGCTGCATGTGCCACATCCGTAGCTCGAACTGAAGTGTTGCAAGAGAATAAGATAATGCTTATAGTCCAAATATTATTAAGAGCTAATAATATTTGACTGCTCTATTTTTAGCCTAGCAATCTAAAAATAGACTCCGCCCATATGTCTAAAAATAGAGTTCCATATATTTTAACCAACTTGACCAATCATCCACAAATAGCATCCTATAACTCATAGACCATGATCCATATGTCTAAAAATAGACTTGCGCCAAAAATAGCATGCGGGCCCACTTAGTGAAGGCAACTTCTTTCCACTAAGCTCCATCATCTTGTTACATTCTCAACAGGTAAAACAACATTACAGAATAAACGGGTTTACAAGTTGAAGGAAGAAGATGGAGATAGAAAAAGGTATAAAGCTAGAATTGTGGTGAAAGGGTTTGCACAGAAAAAGGGTATAGACTTTGATGAGATATTTTCTCCTATTGTTAAAATGACTTCAATCAAAACTATTTTAAGTCTAGTAGCAACTGAAGATTTGCATCTTGAGCAGTTAGATGTAAAGACAACCTTTCTCCATGGGGATTTTGGGGAAGAGATATATATGCAGCAACCACAAGGATATGAAGTAAAAGGGAAGGAGAAACTAGTGTGTAGGTTGAAGAAGAGCTTGTATGGCTTAAAATAGGCTCAAGGCAGTGGTATCTAAAATTTGACAGGTTTATGTCTGAACAAGGTTATACTAAATGTCACTATGATTATTGTGTTTATCTCAAAAGGAAAAATGATGGCACTTATATTATATTGTTATTGTATGTAGATGACATGCTTGTTGCAGATTCTAACATGCGGGAAATAAATGCGCCCAAAATAAAATTGGCAAACTCATTTGCAATAAAGGATTTGGGTGCTGCAAAACAAATCCTTGGCATGAGAATAACATGAGAAAAGAAGAATTGCAAATTAACATTGTCTCAAAGTGAGTACATAGAAAAGGTGTTGAAAAGGTTTAATATGCATAATGCAAAACCCGTTAGTATACCTTTGGCTAGCCATTTCAAATTAAGTAAGGAGGAGTGTCCCAAGACTCAGGAAAAAATGGCTCATATGTCTAAATTTCCATATGCATTAACAATTGGAAGCTTAATGTATGCAATGGTTTGCACAAGGCCTGATATTGCACATGCAGTGGGAGTTGTAAGCAGGTACATGAAAAATCCAGGAAAAGAACATTGGATGGCGATGAAGTGGATTCTCAGGTATTTGAGAGGTACGACAAATCAATCATTATGCTTTGGTGGTCAAACATTGCTCTATAAGGATATGTTGATGCGGATATGGCAGGTGATAGAGATAATAGGAGAAGCACAACAGGGTATGTGTTTACTGTAGGTGGAATAGTTGTCAGTTGGGTCTCAAAACTGCAAAGTGTTGTTGCACTCTCAACAATAGAAGGGGAGTATGTTGCTGCTACAGAGGCTAGTAAAGAAATGATTTGGTTACAAAGGTTTCAGGATGAATTGGGTAAGAAGCAGGAGTTGGGCAAGTTATACAGTGACAGCCAGAGTGCCATACATCTTGCAAAGAACTCTACATTTTATTCCAAGACTAAACATATACAGCTCAAGTACCATTTCATACGGTCAGCGTTGGAAGATGGACAGTTGAAGCTGGAAAAGATACACACTAGCCAGGATCTTGCAGATATGTTCACAAAAGTTGTAACCAGGGAGAAACTGAGAATTTGCTCAGTTTCAATTGGTCTTCAAGTATGATGAAGAAGATGAGAAATAGCCTGGTCCAAAGTGGAGTCATTGTCCAGCAAATGAAGCAGCGGTGGAGTTGCTATAATCAATCTCCAAGTGGGAGATTGTTGGGTGTGGAGCGTAACTATCTTCTATATTCAAAGGTATCGCCACATTGGACCCCAATTCGTAATGAGGTGGCAACGCTGCCCGTAAAATATTCATTGCAGGGGGTGACAACGCCCCCGAAGCTAAGAATAGATTTAAAATTGCCTTGTAAAATGTTACAATTTCGTTGTCAATCTGGGTCGCTCATTAGGCAGGGATATGACAGTAGAAGTTATGTTTAACTTAGGGTTTTTTTCCCTAAAGGAAACCCCTCGCTATATATGATGGAATTGAATTGTGTCTATGTATATTTGTATTCTATGTGAGGAAGAGAGAGGAGATTGAGAGTGAAAAGGGAGTTACAACGGATCTATTGTAGGTTGTATCTCTTTAGTTTGTTGGACAATATAAAAAGAAGGATTGGCTGTTTCTTCGTGGACGTAGCCCAAACTAGGTGAACCACATATATCTATGTCTCTCTTGTTTTATGCATTTTCTGTGTTTATAGTTTTGCAATATTTTCTGTGTTCCATTGCTTGGTAATATATAATTTTCTAACAGATCACGAGAGGTTGTTTAAGGAGTTTCGGGTTGGGGAACATGTGTACTTTCACATCAAGCCCAAGAAGAGTTGCTTGAGGATTGGGTCATGTGCGACACAAGAACTTTGGTATTGTGGGCCTTTCAATATCCTCGAGAGGATTGGAATAGTGGCCTAAAAATGTGCACTACCTCCAATAGTGAAAGTCCATGTTTTTTCCATGTTTCATTACTGAAAAGATATGTAAAGGATGTTGATTATGTTATCGATTGGTCTATATTGTAGGTGGATCCAAAAGGAGAACTCCAGTTGTAACCTCAATGTATTTCGCAGAGAAATATGTTAATGCTCCAAAAGGAAGCAATCGAGCATGTTACAATGAAATGGAAGCACTTTGGGCCCGATGAAGCTACAAGGGAGATGGAAGATTAGATGCAGGATATGTATCCTTCTATATTCACTGGTTGAGTGGATGTCTTTTGATATATGTTTTGGCATGGTGTTTTGGTATATGTATATATGTATATAGATGTAAATACCACCATTAGTTGTGTTATAAAGCTCCATTAAGCAATATGGGTATCATGTTGTTAAGTTTTTCATGTTGGTTTTCTTTTCAGCGGGTTGATCATTCTAAATATTGCATCAAGCTAAGTTATAAATATCTATGGGAAGTATGTTTTTCTTTTCAGCAGTCTTGCTAGTTGTAGGTGTCATTGAACACAAAGGACGATGTTCCCCTTAGGGGGAGGGGTCTATAAAAACCTTAGTTTAAAAATCCATGTAATAAAATTAATAAAGGAAAAATAACACCAAGGTCATGGGACACTTATTCCAAGTTGAATGTTGGGAAAAACACCATAATGTGGATGTTCATTTGGTTTGTTATGATAAGGAATTTGGTAAAGGCAAAGACAAAGGATTTGAAAAGTTAAAGAGGCATTAGTTGGCATTTTTATTTATGAAAATAAATGACACTAGGATAAAAGGAAGGTAAAAGGCACAAGTTTCATGCGAGGAGGAAAATGATGGAAAAATAATGGAAATTGAAGAAATAGAGGCCTTGCTGATAAAAAGGATTACGAGGATCAGTTCACAACCTTTTTCAATTCAACCGCTGTTCAGTTCAGTTTTGGAACTCTCTCTCTATTCTCTCTACTCTCTCATACTCTCATACACTTAAAGTATTCTTGGAGCACTCTATCATTGGAGGAAGAAAGAGAAAGGAAGGATAAGAAAGAAAAATGGAATCAAATATCAAGCAAGGAAGAGTGGGATCAAGCAATTATAACGAGATTACTTGCAGGTATTAAGTTGCATGTATCATTTCCTTACTAGTTTTGGTATGCATGGTACATGAATGTGCGTACTTGGTTCTATTGTTGTCATTGGCATGGGTCTTGCCAAGTGTGATTGTGGATTTCAACCTTGCCTTTCCATTTCCAGATAGCCATGGTGTGATGTGATTTCTCTTATTTGGTTGAGTTGGATTGTTAGATGGTTTCGAAACTGAATGGGGTGGTCTTCGGAAGGAAAACTCACAAGGCATAGGAATCCCTTGACTGGTAAGGGTGAGATACATGGTAAATCCTAGTTATGAATACCCTCTTTGGGCCTAGGAATCCCTTGATCTGTAATGGCGGGATACATGGTAAATCCTAAAGGTGTACACAATTGTTGGGGCTATGAATCCCTTGACCTGTAATGGAGGGATACATGGTAAATCCTAGAGGATGGAGATGGAAAAAATCCTCACGGTTTAGGTGGAGAAATTAGGAGGCATCCATGCTTGTTTAGGGCCTAGTGATCCCTTGATCGATACATGGTTGGATTGCGGTAAATCCTATATTGTATGTTTATTGTTTGGGCCTAGGAATACATTGGCGGGATACACAATAAAGCCTGTAGAAGCCTTAATTAGTTCTATTATGAGTCCCAAATTCATATTTGGAATATGGCATCGGGATGATTGGTTGAAAGAAATATTTATTTCAACCAATTTATGGTCGGGTGGTACATGGAAGTCCCTAGCTTAGTTGCATTTTTCATATGTTTATAAGAGATCATTTCCTCTTGTGTATTATGTGTAAATATGTTTGTTATTATGTGATTATAATGGTTGGTTTATCATTGTTATTCTATTGGTTATATGTTGGTTATAAGAATGGTTTATGATAGACTTGAGTTATGGATCTCATCGCGTTTTGATTAGAAAATGAATTAAAAATGAATGTATAATGCAACTATTATGAGAGGGCATCAGACCTTCTTGAAAAATATCATATAAATATGAAGTCCCTATGGTTAGATGTATTTATATAACCTGTAAATTACATGTTCATGATCTGTTTGACGAAATGTCTATCATCGCTAGGCCTTGTTAGGTCAAGTTGTTGTTCAAGTTTTGCATTAGAGTCCTTGTAATATTATTATTTATCATTTCTTGAAGTTTCGTGAATTTTTTGGGGAGAGGATTGAGTTCAGGCCCTGAAAATGTGGCTCAAAATTTGGGGTCGCTAGCACAAAGCTGCATGAAAATTCCCATAGTCGCATGGAGGCCTGGCTATGGGAGCAACTGGAGGGTCTCAGTTGCATGGAGGGCTTGTCATCAGAGTTACTAGGGGTCTAGTTTAGTCAAGAAGAAATTTCTCTCAAGGGTTTGACACTTGGAGGGGTTGGTTGGCTCCTAGAGGTTTTGTAGCTCTTGAGGAAGGTTGGTTTGGTTTTGGTTTGTTGATTCCACTGCCTTAACTATACTTGGGGAGTTGCATCATATCATATTAAATCTTCATCACATGTTTATCTTAGTGGAGCGATTAGCTTGGGTAAATGTGGGAGGAGCGTGTTACAGTTGAGGCACTTCAGTGTGAGCTTATGGTTATGTCAAGTCCCCACCATATTGACAAGATTTCTGAACAAAATCATATTTTACAAGATTCACTTTGTGACTCGAATGCATGGAAAAAAAAAAAAAAAAAAATTCTAATGAGTCTCAAATTTTCAAATTGATTATTTTTAAAATCAAGATCCAATCGTCTAATGGTTAGAGAACTCTTACCTAGTAAGATCCATCGCAAATGATAAGTTTTGATCTTTCTTAATGTTTGAAAAAACTAAAAAAGTGAATGAATCTTCTTCCACAGGCAGTCTTAAAGGTTTGTATGGTTGTCATTTCAAGAAACAAGGTAAATCTCGAGACTAGTTAAAGCTAGTTAGTATGACACTTCTTTCGATTGATAAGAAATACCTTCTATTCATTGTGAAACCTTTCCAAATTGTTATGTTTACTCTTGCACAATGCTTTATATTGCTTTAATTGTTTGCATCTTTGTGTTTACAGGTTGCGAGTGGTTATGGTGGCTATATTGGAAATTCCATTACACTTAGTCCTTACCTTCTAGCATGTTAAAATAGAAGTAGGTTTAGGTGCATTTTAGCTCTCTATTTGCATGTTAGTTTTACTTGCACACTCATCCCACACTCACTCTCTATCTAGTCTTTGCATTTATCTTGTCCTTTCATTTTGTCCCACGTGTTGCTTTAGATTAGTTCCACATTTTTTTCTCTTTTGAACTTGTTTTATTATGCCTTTTCTTTATTCTTTCATTTAATAAAGCTTCACTTGAAAATTGTTCTTGCTTAGCTCAAAAGACAATGTGGAAAAACTTGAAAAGGGAAATTGTGACGATGAACAATGCTTTGATTATTTGTGTCCTCTTCTCTATTTTTGGTTTATACATATCTTTAAGGTCGATGATGTTTGAAGAAAAAATATGATTCATTCTAGATGAAAAAGCTTTGGTCAAACTATGAAGCCTGTATCTTTATTAGTATCTTCATTCTTGACTCGGATTATTAGAAAGTGTAGCAAGAAAGGATCAATTTGAATTTAGCCTTAGTCAAATTGAGTAAATTGAATTTACACATCAACGTGACAACTTGGAGGCAGTTAACTAGTGTGACATGGCTCTTGCCACTCAATTAACTCAGTAAATTTGAGTTAGAGGGCTTAGAGTTCAATCATGCATGTGTTGATTGCTAAATTTTAGCAATCTAATTTAGTTATTTTCAGTTGTACTCACATAACTGACCTCTAACAATTAATAGCATCAGTTGAAGGTCAGTTGTGCAGTGAGATAATAATATCACTCAGAGATCTGTCAGTTAACTAATCAATCAGCCCAAAATAGCCCAGCCATGCATGGAATTCGAATTTCTCAATAGGAGTGGAGGAGACAAAGGCTAGTGTAACATTAAGTGTATACTAGTTGAGTGTATAGTTGTTGCAGGAAATCAAGAGATCAATTCCTTGGGAATTGAGCAAGGAAACAGAGACTTCCCTATTGTTTAGGAGCTTAAGTTTTCTTAGAATTGTGCAAGGAAATAGGATGTTGGAGGAGGAAAAAATTGGCTAAGTGTTGGTTAGATTCTCTTGTTTAGTAGATAGAACATTTTTTCTTTTGTCGGTGTTGCTCAGAGCTAGAGCATGCAATTATAATAGTTTCTCTATTAAACTAACTAATGCAAAGAGGCTTGATGGGTTTTTCCCATTTGGGTTCACCTATTAGTCACTATGTACCTGTGGTGTTTCTTGTTGCATGTCTATACATGTTGTTTTAAATTTTCATTCCACATATTAGTAGAGTAGAATTTGTGTCTCTGATTTTCAGTTTGAAATCTTAAGTAGTTGCTATTTCTATAAAATTTCTACATGGTATCAAAGCCTTGAAATCACATTAGAACCAATATTTAAAATATTTTCTCTTGGGAACTTCGAATTTGCAGCTTCAATGCAACAATTTTTCTTCAGATTTGGGAGAATGTCTTTCAATGGACTGAGATTGGTGTATGTCATGGAGGGTAGCTCGAATTTCATATCCTGGAAGGACTGAATGGAAGTAGTGCTTGATGATGGTGGTGTGTTAGAATATGTTAAAACTGACATTGTGAAACCCTAGCAGTCTGATGCACAAAAAATAGCCCAATGGAAGAAGGATGTTGCAAAGGCTACAAGAATTCTTCTGGAAGGTGTGAAAGACCATGTGGTCTCAAATATACATGGCAAAGAAACACCATATGCTATGTGGAAGACACTGACTAAGCTATTCAAAAATAGAATTGACCATAAAAAATTGACCCTAAAAGACAAACTTCAGAACATTAGGATGCATAAAAAGGATATCATCCCACAATATCTCTCCAAATTCACTGAAGTTCGATATGAGCTTGGAGGGGTTGGGGTGAATGTTGCAAAAGATGATCTAGTGAACCTAGCTCTTCTAGACCTTCCAAAATCCTCGAACAACTACAAGGAATCTATGAATGGAAGGGAAAAACTACCAAAATGGGAAAGGTTGTGGTCCGATTTGGTTCAAGAAGAGATTAGGAGAAATACCAAACACAAAGGTTCATCCAGGGTAGAGGATGAAGAGAATTTTTCCTTGGTTAGGAAGGGAAAGAAGGGAAAAGGAAAGAAGACCCAATGAAAACCTAAATCCAGCCAAAGTAATGGCAAGAAGAAATAATTGAGAAAGATAAAATGTTTCCACTACCACGAATATGGGCACTATGCAACAAAATGTCCACAAAATAAGTCTAACAATAAGCCTTTAGGAGGAGCAGGAGGTGAATCATTGGATTCACAATTCAAATTAAACTTCACTATAATAGCATGCATGGCCAACACTGTTATGGGGAGAGTGTGGTACCTTGATTTTGGTGCCTTGTTCCATAAGTCAGGGTGCAAGGAATTTTTCAATAGCTTGTAGGAGAAGGATCTCCAAATACATATTGAATTGGGGGATAACGGGAGGTACAATGCTACTGGAATTAGTATTGTCACCTTTGAGAGGGAGTAAACCTCCCCTCTTTTCCTCAAATATGTTATGTATGTACCTGGGCTGAAGAAGAACCTGACCTTTGTAGCATTATGAGAAGATAAAGGCTATGATATTATTTTTACTAAAGGCAAAGCCTTTTTGAGACACATCGCTACCAGGCTAGTGAAGCGGATTGGATTTTGAGTGAAGAAGCTATACAAACTTGATGTGGGATATTACGCTACATTGAGAAGAAAGGAAGAAAAGGTGTAGAGTTGAGATGTTGGAGAACTCATTCATAGGAGATTAGGTCATCTACACCATGGTGCTTTAAAAATTGTGTAACAAATTAGCACCAGTCTCCCTAAAATATCCCTTGACCAACAAGATGTCTGCAAGGGTTGCATGATCTAGATATTTTACTTCAAGGATGCATACGAAATTTCATATAAAAGAGCATGTAACCAAGTAACTTAAATATAGGAAAAGAAGGGGAAATCAAAAGCAACCATGAGATCAAAGGCAAAAAACAATTTGATTATAGAGTTCACCCAGTGTGGGCTACGTCTCTAGGCGCTGCTCAAAGTGGGGAGGCATCTTTCATTAAATGACATAAAAAATGTATTACAATCAGATTTACATAAATGACCCTTATACCTCGATTTTCTAGCATGGACTAGAAATGAAAAGCTCATATGTAGAAATAGACATCACCATTGGATTCCTGGTACGAAATCATGTCAAACGACCATAAATTTGACCATATTCTGAGCAAGTGACCTCTCGAACTCCAAGGAATCTTTAGATTCCCTCAAGATTCCTTACAAAAGGATTCTCCCAATATTCCCTAGGAATATTTCAGGAATTTCGTGATCACCTGGGCGTGTTCTAGCCTGGGCATGCTCCTAATTCCACCTACAACTTGGTTTCATTCCTCTGTTACACCACGCCTCCCACGTGCTTGGACAAATGATGGGATTTAAGTAATACATTAAGGGAAAATGTAACAAAGGTCGAGCCAATAGCCCATTGGTTTGCAGTGTTGTATTAAGCCATTGGTTTTGAAAGCAGGACTTAAGTTCCAGTCTGGGGAGCCTTGTTTTATTTTGGCCCTTGGTTATAATGGTTCGACGACATTTATTCAAAATTAGAGTCACCTATTGGCTGACCGTCCCACCTAGGCTGGGCGGGTTCAACCCCCACCGCTCCTCCGTTATGTGTTGTTATGTGGTTGGGTGGGGTCCACATCACCGTTGCCCCAACCCATATATATATATGTGTGTGTGTGTGTGTGTGTGTGTGTGTGTGTGTGTCTGTGTGTGTGTCTGTGTATATATATGTATATATGTAAAACATGATTGGGGGGGGGGGGGGTGGCGGCCCGCCATCTCAATTATTATATGTGTGTTGTGTGTGTGTGTGTATATTATATAATATATATGTATTGTGCTCTGTGTGTATTACTATATATATATATATATATATATATATATATACAAGAGAGAGAGATAGAGAGAGAGATTTTATAATAACATAGTCAACAATTCAGTGGCAGTTTTTAAGGATCATTGGACAAATTAAATAGGAGACAAATTCGCCTGTCTCGACCGCTAGATTCTGTGCACCAACACTTTTCCAAATTGTTTCCTCGTTAGTGGCTGCCACTGTGCCTAGTTTGGCCATAAATTTGATCATGAATATCTTGAGTATACGAACTCAAATTTGATTGTCATCCACGTTGTTGGAATCAGGACGACAAGCACTATGATCTGGTCCTAGTTTCACTTCAATCCGATGAATTTTATTTTTGAGCTTTTTCAAGGCCACTTCTATTCTTGGAGCCACTTGGATCATTCCTCCCCACTAATGAGATTTTGGGCTGCCAAAAGCTTTATTAGCCAATAGGAAAGTGAGGGAATTGCCCCCTCACTTTATCCTTTTCAATCCATCGAGCCTTACTTAGATGTATTCCCTTGAAACCAATACAGAGGTACTCCATGTCTCCCTTTCGTGAAGTCCTGGTCTTCCTGTCAAGAATGATGTCCTCAGTGGCTTGTCCAAGTATTCAGGTGAAAAGTCATACACTATAGGAACTTTTCCAAACTCTTCGGTGTCTATGATCAGATAAGGCTCATAAAGCTTCAAGTTTTCAACATTCACCACTGAGTACATCTGCATGTATGCTGGAAAATCAAGACAAAAAGCATTGTCTCCAATATTTTATAATATGCTGAATGGGCCATACCAGATTGGACTCAACTTCTTTCCTTCCCATTTCATTTTGTCTCTATTGATTTGGAGCCACACTTTGTCTCCAACCTAGAATTGGTGATCGACTTAGTGCTTGTCATGTAAAGCTTTGTATTGAGATTGACTATTCTCCACCTACTCCTACATTGTCTGGTGAATCATCCGAATTCTGTTATGAAAGCATCTCACAAAAAGATAGAAAAGATAGATCAATGCCTTAGAAATAGGCCTCTTCAAAGGGGAAACCTCCTTTACATTACACAAATGAACAATTCTTGGATGATACAAATGAAAAGACCTCCTTTCTATATATAGGATTCTAAGGGGTCATAATATAATTAGAGCCGACATAACAATAATAATGTAAGGGCACAATAATACAATAGTGGGATTCATGGGCACAATAATAAAATATGGGACTACAGGGTACAAATATAAAAGGGGTTGTACTAATAACAATAAGGGGTTACACTAGCAATAAAGGGGCCAACATGCCTCTCCGTCAAAAGTGTTTCTCAACGCTAGGAAGTACTTTGATGCTTTTGTATAAAATTCTTGTCCTCCCATGTGGAATCTTCAGTGGGTAAGTTCTTCCACTTGATGAGATAATCCAAAATTGATCAATTTCGTAGCTGTTAGGTTCTTATTTATGTGACTGTTTTAGGTTCCAATATGATTTTTCCTTCATCTTCAAGTTTTGGCAATATTGTTTGAATTGGGATCTTCTGCAACTTTTGAGTGAGTGGCCACACTTCTTCGTCCTTCTTCCATTCATCCCTTGCTTCATTTATCTAATCTAGTTGGATAATAGAAATAGCACAAAACAATGCTTCCACGTCCTCATCCTTTCTTGAGAGTGCATCTGCAACAAAAAATTTCTTCCCTTTTCTGTAGATGATGTCAAAGTCATAACCCAACATATTTGTGACCCCATTTTTTTGTTCTTCTAAATATAATGTTTGTTCTAAAAAGTATTTAAGACTATCATG
This sequence comes from Pinus taeda, assembly GCA_000404065.3. Taxonomy (NCBI): domain Eukaryota; kingdom Viridiplantae; phylum Streptophyta; class Pinopsida; order Pinales; family Pinaceae; genus Pinus; species Pinus taeda. The sequence goes on along the minus strand of APFE030535584.1, from coordinate 157,423 downwards.
ATCCATTTTTACCTTGAAGTGTCTTCCCATTGGGTAAGGTCGCCATTTCTTAAGTGCATGTAGTATTGCCAATATTTCCTTCTCATAAATAGATTGCTTGAGATGTAGCTATAAAAATACCCAATCACCTACATCAAAACTTTTTTCACTGCAATGTTGGCCTACCTATTGTTTCATTCGATTTTGCACCAAAGTGACATTATCCTTTAAAAGTTGGAGAACTTGTTATTGATGGTCGATGTGATCTTTCACTGCTTGAACCGTTTTCTTCTTGATATGTCCTTCTATCTTGAGAGTTTGAGGAGTGGTAATTTCTTCCAATGTCTTACAAGACATGGTCGGATTCATTTCTTGTTGCTCGATGTGATCTTTCACTTCTTGAATATTTTTCTTCTTGATATGTCCTTCTATCTTGATAGTTTGAGGAGTGGTAATTCCGGCCAATGCATTACATGATATGTTTGATTTCATTTCTTCTTTCTCGATGTGATCTTTCACTTCTTGAACCTTTTCCTTCTTGATATGTCCTTCTATCTTGAGAGTTTTAGGAGTGGCTATTCTTACTAATGCTTTACAAGATATGGTCGGATTCATTTATTCTTTCTCTGGGGTTGGGACCTGACGTATATCCTCTTCTTTCTTGATCATTTTCTTCCTCCTCTTCATACTCTATGTAAAATAGTTTCTTCTCAGCACACTTATGACCTTTAGTGAATTTTCTATCACAATTGTAACAAAGCCCTATTTCTCTTTTTTCTTCCAATTGTTGTGGTCTAATCCTTGTAGGTTGTGGAAGGCTAGGAGAAGAAACACTTCCATAATTACAGTTGTGAGTGGTGGGATTCCCTGTTTCCATGATTTCGCTTTCAATTTTTCTTGCCCACCTAAATGCCTTCTTCGATGAATTAGGTTCCCAAAGACGAACCTCATGTTGAATGTTATCCTTTAAAGTACCTATGAAGACATCAATCCTTTGCTTCTCTGGAATATCATTTACCCTTATATTCAATTTTTGGAAGTCCTCAATGTGCCTTGCATTGAACACTTTTGTTTGAGATTTATCAATTGGCTAAAGAAGGTGTTTCTCTTTGTATCCTCATAATGTGCTATCATTTCCTCCGTGAAAATTGACCATGTAACAAGCTGTTTATGAGAACAAAGCCCTTTATACCATAAAAATTGATCTGGTTCTAAATATGAAGATGCAATAAATACCTTTTGTAATAACAGTACACCATGTAGATCAAAATATTTCTCCATATGAAGTATCCAATTTACCGAATCCTTGCCATCAAACTTCCTCATATCGCCTTTTCTTGATTTTAGGAGCTCGATCTTGAAATGACTATAACTCTATAATTTCGGCTCTTCCAGTTTTGAAATTGTGCCCTGTAGTAGCCCTCTTCGTCCTCTTTCCAATGGCACCAATCTGATCAAATTTAGATTCTCCAAGAAAGAGTTATGCACAATCTCCCAAGATGACCTAATTATATACCTTTTCAGAAGAGCGAACTTGTATGAAGTGCCACGTGTCAATATTTTGACCTTAGGATATGAAAAATACATACATGAAACTATAGTCCGTCCTATTTCTGTAAATTTTTACGAAAGTTCAATCTAATGTTCAAAACAAAAGTTATAACTATTTTCCCCAGGTCACCTGTTTGGAATGTAATTCGGGAGGCTGCAAAAATGCCAATTTCCTCAGATCGTATCTCCGCAAGTGTAGTGCGAAAAGATGTGAAATTCGAACCCAAGGTTCAGAATGATTTCATCCCAAATGGGTTTTTTTTTTAGCATTTGAAACGTCTCAGAAACAAAGTTATAGCGCAAATTCCACGATGATCTGTTTGGAGCAGCGAAACCCTAGAATCCAAAGCTCTGATACCAAATGTTATAAAACCAGCTCACAAAAATATAGAAAAGATAGATCAACACCTTAGAATTCAGCCTCTTCGAGGGGAAACCTCCTTTACATTACAGAAATGAACAATTCTTGGATGATACAAATGACAAGACCTCCTTTCTATATATAGGAGTCTGAGAGGTCATAATATAATTAGAGCCGATATAACAATAATAATGTAAGGGCACAATAATAACAATAATGGGCTTCTATGGGGCAGAATAATAACAATATGGGGACTCCATGGGCACAACAATATAATAAGGGGGTTGTACTAATAACAGTAAGGGGTTACACTAGTAGTATAGGGGCCTAACAGGATGGGCCTCCTCAATAAGGAAACTTAGGATCAAACCTCATGGGGGATGGTTGTGCCTTGTGCTAGGGGGACGAGACATGCTAAAAAATACATTCAACTTAGGGCTGACATGGCCTATGTAGGTGACTTTGACACCTTAAATGCCCCTAGGTCGTGGCTACTTAAGCGGCAAGTCAAGCATAGAGGTAAGCCACAACACGACTCATCATCTTCCCAAAGTTAATCTGTATTGGTCTCTCCTTCATTATCAAGTTTGACATTCATAGAAAACATTCCATTAGTGCATGCATCTTGTAATTCTTTTTAAAGCGAGTAAGTTTTAGCCTTTACAATTTTATTATTATTTTTTATTTTTATTTTATTATGAACCTCTTTGAATTTTCTATGATTTCACAATGAACTTGAAGTGAATTTCAATAGAATATTAGATGAATTTCATGAAATTATTCATGTTCATGTTTAGATTGTTCGTGTTTGGCTTGAGATTTGCAAGCCTCATCGAATAAATTTACCCATGAATGAAATTCAATGAACTTCAAATTTGATCAATTTTGTTCACCAAACTGGGTAACTTAGCTTGAGGCTTTTTGATGGGGCCTGTTTGGGGCACTTCAATGTTCTGGGATTGGAGTGGTTATCCACTTATCTCATTGTCATTTTTTTCCTTATCAGATAATATCTAGGGATCCAATCCAATTCCAAAGTGGAATTTATAACTTTTTGGACTCTTATTTTTCTTTCCTTAAAGATTGGTCTCTCTAAACTATAGGTTTCAAGTGATTCTTGCTGGGTTGTGTTATATTATTTGTATGATTACCCCCACACATCATACATTGCATTAGGAGTGAGGGGGTGAAATTTTGCCCCCCATGTGGGGATTCGAGGGTAGTGCCCCTAGAAAAAAATGGGGTGGTTTTTCACGTCTTTTTTTGGCGGTGTTTGGCACATGTTTTTGCTTCTAGCAATCATGGGGATTCGAGGGTAGTACCCCTAGAAAAAAATTGGGTGGTTTTTTGCGTCTTTTGTTGGCGACATTTAGCACATGTTTTTGCTTCTAGCAATTTTGTGGCAGATGGTAGTTTAGCCCATGATTTTGTAGTTCTAGTTAAGGAATTACAATTGTATTCTAATATGGGGTAAATAGATTGTCACTTTATGGAAACACACACCCATATATATATATATAGAGAGAGAGAGAGAGAGATGTATCACATTGTAATATTGTGAAGATGTATATACTAAATTTGTATTTTATTTATTTAATTATTTATTTTTCCCGTTTTAGTTAAATATGTGTGTTTTCGATTGCATGATATATATATATATATATATATATATATATATATATATATACATTACAATATTGTGAAGATGTACATACTATTTTTTTTCTTGGTTTGAATTTATAGGATGAAATATGTGTATTAATATGTGTGTTTTCTATTACATCTTTTATGTTTTTTTAAAGATTTGTTTGTTGCAATTAATTATTTGTGGTTAAAACCTACATTTGGTATTAGAGTAATTTTGGTTTCAACAAGATTTTTTTTTGGCTAAGGGGTTTTACTTAGTCCTATGGTAGACCCTATTACAATGGGATATATGTGGAATCAATTCTTTTGGTGAAAGGAAAGTGCAAGTAGTTCAAAGATTAAGATCATGGAAGCTCAAATTGAAAGATTTGTTGGTGGACAAAGATCAGTAGATCATTATGAATTTGGCTATTGCACTAATGAGGATGTTGATATAAGATTGGACAAATTTGGATTGAAAGGCAAGAGACAAAATATGTGATGTTGGAGTATCAAACTCCCAAAAGAGTTATGAAATTTTCCAAAAGCAAAGATTCCTTTGAACAAAATTGATGTAAAAATCTAAAAATAAGAAATTTTCATATAATTATAAGTGTGCAGATTCCAGAAAGAATATAAATTGTTAGGAAGTTTGGGTGAATTCACATTCTTGACCATGTGGCAAATTGTAAAACAATCAAACATATAAACTGGTATATTTTGTACCTCTTCTGGAAGATGGGTAGCTGTAAAGGCAACCCATAAGGCAATAGATATTTTGATTTTTTTATTAGGTTAATAGAAGTGTGGTTTAGAGAGGATAGGTAAGAGGAGCGAGTAGAAAGATAGACAAAGGGAGTGGCCAGGGTCGAAAAAAAGCCCATAAAACTGTGAAAATCAAAACAATTTGTATAAGTGTGTATTAATGATACTGGGTGAATATTCTCAATTATGTATACTCTAATATTTGTATTTTTGAGTTATTACTTTTTAGTCAATATTTGGGTACGTATGATAGTTATTATTTTTTAGTCAATATTTGGGTATGTATGAGGGCTAAAGCTAAAATCATTCTTGAAGGTTGTGTGTGCAGACATTGAAAATCCTCACAGGTGTTCAAATGCACACTGGAAGACTTGTGACAAAGTGTGGTCCAGTTTTGATTTTACGATAGTTTAGAGTTTGAGTATATGATCGTGATTAGCTGGTAAGGAAATCAAATCACATATATATCTCAGGCTGAGTTCAAAGTTAATTGCAGACCATTTCAGTTGAATCGAGGTTAAATTTGAAGAATATAAACATACTCGAAGTTTGTCACACATTGGGTAAAATCCATCATAGTTAACGTTAAATCTGTGTTTTTTTTCCTGATATCAGAGTAGTTAAAAATGTGTTCAAACTTTTTCAATATTATCCAACCCAATTGTATCTAGGTTTGAAAAATCAACCTGTTTTTTTAAAGAAAATCTGGAGTGTTTTAAATCCTAGGTTTATCACACGTTTAGACTTTCAATATTTAATCCAAAACTGTTTAGAGTCTCACTATTTAATCCAAAACTTTTGCACAATCCAGAGTATTCAAAAGATATATGGTGGGTCATATCTCAAATTTATTTGTATCCCAATTTGTAATATATTTAGGTCAAAAGTGATGGTGAATTTATAGATTATCGGGATCTTCAGATTTCCTGTAATAGAAGTACCAAAGGATACTGGTTTTATGTCAAGGTCATATGAGTGCAAATATGATGGAAAAGTGTTAACGCCTGGTGCTACGATAGAGTCCATCTGTCGATGTGCGAAGTTTCCATTAATCTTTTGACGATAGCTCAAGTTTAAATTTGGCTAATTATGGATTTCGAGATGTAGATCGAAGGTTGAGAAATTGAAATCAGAGGCCAAGGACGTTTAATCGAGTGTAGGAAGGTGACAAGAAAATAGATTAAGATCTTTTTCTTCTTCTTTCTTTTTTTTTTCTTTTATTTATTTATTTATTTATTTTATTTTGGTTTTTCGGAAAGCGTAATTTGTACAAGGTGAAGGGTCATCGTCATCAAATGTATGTTTCACTCAATGAATGTATGACATATTACCTGTATTAGTGACATACTAAACAATAGTCCTAATTTGACTACATATTGAAAAATACCTCTAAAAATCACATTATTTAACCTCCTACCAATACAAACGCAATACACCATCCCAATTTAAAAAACCCTACTTTCACAGATATTGTAGGTATCAATTTTTTCATTAACAATTTTTATACCCCTTTATATTTTTCACTAACTTTGAGCTCCATTTTTTTATACTTGCCAATATAATAACCCTTTACCCCTTATTATATGCTCAATATATTATCTCATTTTTCCTCAATAGATATCTTCCAATATGAATGCATGTGGTATGGTATTTCTACCCTAGTGAAGGCCTCGTGAGTATCACAACAAATATATGCTCTATGGGAAGAAATTCTAGAATGGTAGCCTACATCGAAGGCAAGGAAATTCTCTGTGTTAAAGTCATGTTGGCACTTTGCGTCGAGAAAGAATCAACCTGATGGGTAACTAAATGCTTGGTATTTGAGTTGTTAAATTTCAAAAGGATAACAATAAGGTTTTTGTATAAGATTGTATACTCTTTGTAATTCTAAAATGAATCTGTTTATATTGAAAGCATGAAATAGTTAATGAATGCACCCAACACATAGCAATGGTAATATATGAATTATGTCGATTCGTTCTGGGAGTAATTCCTTTGTACATGCAAATTTCTATCTAGTTATAGGATGAGAAATAAATGGTATGCATTTGGGATGTGGATCTGTAATATGCAAGTGCAAGAGTGGAGTAGAATTGTGTGTCAATAAATGCTTTTGTAGAAAATGCAAATGCAGGTAGATCCAACTATTTAAAAACCTAATACTACTTTCAAATTTCTGTTAGTTACTATTGGGTTCCTATAATGGTTGTGCAGAACCAATCACAAAAGATCTCATCAATGAGGAGACCTGGCAGGTAAATCTAGTATTAAAAGTTTTATTTTAAAAGAGCTTAAAATTGCAAGTAGTAACAAAAAGTAGAGAAGTTGTGGCAAAGAACCTTGTAGTAGAGAGGTTGAAAACAAAGAAAAGAGTTATAGTTGAGGTTGGAGAGATTCCTCAAGAAATAAGTCAAGAGAATAAGAGAATTTCTTAAGAGAGGTGAGCAGTAGGTGCAGAGGCCTAGAAGAGAGAGCCACATGAATACCAAATGGCTAAGCTATAGAGGAGGCTTGGTGAGGTATTGGGGTAACATGTTAAAGGAGAAGACTTGTTACTAGAGATTTACTGTAGCTCACAGTGGGAAAGATGAAGCTCACAAAGGGAAGGAGAAGATGACTAGTGACAAACATACAAAGGTTTAGATGCAAGCCACAACAAAGGAAATGAAGATTTCAAGGAAAATGACATAAAGAGGAAGATGAACGATGAATAATTTGATCGAGAAATGGATGAGTTAAAGGAAAGACTTAGCATGATAAATATGCTACTACAAGAAATGGAGAATGAAGACTAGAGGATTGGATGGAATCTTAAGCATAGGATCAAGTGGCATATTAGGCAATTGTATGCCATGAAACTGAGGAAGAATATGAGGTAGCTACTGAGTGCTCCGTTGATAAGTGAAGAACTCAAATATACTGAGTATGATGAGGAAGAGAGAGTTCATTATTGTGAACCAGAGCAAGGGTTATTCCTTGGAGAAGATGAATTTGTTATAGTGGAGAAGTTTATTGATAGCTTCATGAACTATGAGGACAGTTCTGAGCAACAATTAAGGCTGATGATAGACAATGAGGCTAGAGAGCCTTGTGTTTTTTAAACTGACAGATTGTGTGTGAATGCAAGATTTTCAAGTTACGAGGATGGAAAATCCTTGAAGGTTTTCCTAAAGAAAGAAGAAAATCAAGAAATTATTCCAAGAAGTACATGTAAGAAGAATTTAGAAGAGGATAGACAATCACTAGAAACTATTATCTTCATGGGCACTAAAAATGGGCAGAACTAGACATTTGTCATAAAGATGGAAGGAGCAAAATTTCCTCACAGAGGGGATCAAGGAGATGAGAGTCTTATGGAATACTTAGAGTAGCACATGGAAGAGATGTTTGAATTATCAAAGGAGATAAAGAAGCCTCTAGTTTTCAAACTAATTGTTTATTTGAGTATGTTTTTACAAATCTTAAAGATGGTAGAGTTGGCAAACAAACCACAACAATGAAGGAGTAGATCAGAAAGATCAAAGACAATTAGAGAACTCAAAGTTGTCTAATGGAGACAAAGGTAGAGACAAAATCCAAGAAATTTAGAAAGATATAGACAAGGAGGAGTTTCATATCCCAAAGGATGAAATGGAAGCTAAAAAGAAGAACTTGGGCCAAAGGTTGCAGAAGGATTAGAGGCATTTATGAAGAATAAAGAATTTGAAACTAAGGAGAAGGACATATATTTTAAGCAAGCAAGAAGGATATTTTGACAATATTAAGAAGAAATTATATGCCTTACTAAAGTACGAGGAAAGTTTTCATAAAATTATAGAAAATGACTATAAAGTCATGATAACTAAGGAACATGTTAATAATTTGGAACATTGCCTTTAGATGTATAGATTTGAAAAACAATTGGAAGATATGCATGATTGGTTATATGTGGTAGCAACCTAAAGGTCTAAGGAAAATTTCAAGCAATATGTTAGCAAGTTAATTGGGTGGAAAAAGGCAATTATATGCCTCAAATTTTTTTGATGAAGGGTATGGAGAAAGATTTTTTCCAATTGTGCATGGACAAAGATATGTTTTGATAAGTGAAGGGTATCCTCAGAAATATGAAGACAATAAAAGTTATGCTGGAACAAAAACCTTGTATAATGAGTATGGTGAAGAAGTTATATGAACCATATAATTTTATGTATGTAGAAATAAAACAAGATATGGGCAATAATGATATGCACCAACAAAACACAAAGCTAGATATTGAGATTTACAAGTTATGGAAACTTATGAAGAAGTTGCCTAAGGAAAGGTACAATGGAATGAAGCAAGGAGTCAACAACAAAGTGCAATTAGTTGAAAATGGTTTTGCAAAGAAGATAATTGGAAAGAAAAGCAAAGTGTGGGATCTTGGAAGACTATAGACAATAACGGAACAACATGACATAAAAGAAAGTGGACAACAGTAGAATCAAGTGTCGGATACAGGCGGAAGAAGCAAGTTGAAGACTTATGACCAAAAGCCCATACAATTTTCTACACAGGGAGATTGATGTAGGAGCATCAAACCCCTAGGCAATCATTTTTCCTAGACCCAAGGGGGGTCATGAAAATTTCCCAAGGGGGAGAGATCCCCTTCAAATTAAATTTATGTGTAAATCTAAAAATAAACAATTTTCATGTAATTGCAAGTGTCTTGATTCTAGAAATAATATAGGCTTTTAGGAAGTTTAGGTGAGTTGACATTCTTGGCCATGTGGCACAGTGTAAAATAGCTAAACAAACATGCTGAGATATTTTGTACCTCTTCTAGAAGATGGACAAACGTAGAAGCAACCCATAAGGTAATATATATTTCGACTTTTTATAGGCTGACATAAGTGTGGTGTAGATAGGGTGGTGTAGAGTTTGAATTAAAGGATAATTGTAGCACCCTCCTCCCACATCCACCTAAGTTACCATGCTAACTAGGGTAGACATGATACAAGAGGATACTATGATCAGATTCAACCTCCTAGGTGACCTTAAGGAAGTGGAATTGTTCAAATATCACATACAGCCATCCAACACCATCAACAGAACTCTCAGGAGACAAGTCAACCACCCAGACAACCTGTCCCTGGGTCCCACTACTATTCTGGACAGTTTAAGGCTCAATCTCTCTCATGCTATGGGCAAGGGAGTGACCAGAGACCTAAAGTCAATCTCATAGGTCTACTTGCCAGCGACTGTGCTCCAAAATTGCCAGTTTTGTGCCAACGACTCTGGGATTTGAGACACTTTTTTAGGCCTAGAGCCCAAGCCACCGCCAAAAATGGAATGAAAGCTTAGAATTAAGTAAAGTACAGGGAAACAATGATGCAAAAGTAAATATTTGATCAAGGCTTTAACCAGACCCCTACTAGCCATGATAGACATTTCATCAAACATTTCAACGACATGTAACCTACAGGTGTAAACAAAATAGTTAAGTGTAGGGATCTCTAACTTATCTGAGAATCACCATGAACTAGTGTTTCCTCTTGTCATTTGCTGTCTTATCACTTATTAGGTCATAGATACAATATCCATTCAAATACAAGTAAAAACATGCTGAGAGCCAAACATAGCTACTGCCATAAAATGAACATATAACCAACATAATAGGAACAAAATTACAATAAACATATCAACAATCAAAATCCATATATACACCAGTACATTTACACATGAAAATCAATGGAATTAATTTCTCATTAATTAATGCAATGAACCAATTAGAGATGGGACTACCACATTCCACCCGATCATAGATTAGCTGAGCCAAGTCTCTCTTCAACCAATTACCCCTGTACCATATTCCAAGCATGAATGTGTGACTCATAGAGCACATCAAAAACACTAATTAATGTGGATTCCACTGGAGTTCTCCCCCTACATCATGAAAAATTTGAGTGCCTCATAGTCTCTCAGGCTTTACCATGCATCCACGGTTCGATCTAGGGACCATTAGGCCCTACATCGAGACATACTCTCTAGGATTTACCATGCATTCCATCCCAGAATCACTAGGCCCAATGGAGAGAAAATCCAACTCTTGGCTTTACCATATATCCTGCCATTCACTGGCAAGGATTCCTAGGCCCAGTGAGGCACACAATCTAGATTTATACAACCCACAGTTTGGTTCAGGGGTTACTAGGCCAATCGCTTCATGCATCCTCAATCTGGTTCAGGGACCACTACCACCATGTGTTTGTCAATTTGGAGATCCACCCCACCCAGCTTTGAATCCAATTCGTCTATCCCACACAAACTGCATGAGAGAACCCATCTCATCAAAGCTACCAGGAAATGGCAAGGCTAGGCTGAAAATACTGTCACAACTAGAAAAACCCATGCCATGGTAGAAAAGAAACACATGCAATCCCATGTATGCCAGATCTAGTAAGGAAAATACACATGAAAGTTGATACCTGCAGTGAATCCTGCTGTAGCTGCTTGATCCTGCCTTTCCCTGCTTGATCTTTGCTTCCTCTTGCCTTATTTTCCTTTCTTTCTCCAATGCCAAAATGCTCTAAGAAAAGTCTAAGTGTCCAAGAGTATGAGAGAGAGAGAGAACAAAGAAAGAGGTCCAAACCTAAACTGAAAAAAGTTTACCAACTGATCCTCAGAAGCCTTTTTATGAATGAGGCCTCTATTTTCTTCATTTTCAATTATTTTCCTTCAATTTCCTCCTCACATGCAGCCTGTGACATTTCACCTCCTTTTTCTCTTAATTTCCATTATTTTCATAAATAATTGTGCCAAAAATACTGTTTTTCCTTTCCAAAGCCTTAGCCATTGCCTTTGCCAATTTCCTTAGCCATAAACAACCAAATGAACACCCCTAGGATGTCTTGCTCAACATTCAGGTTGGAATAAGTGTTCATTCATCTGTGGTTATTGTTTTTAACTTTATTACATGGAATTTTCACGAGGGCTATTATAGAACCCTCCCCCTTGGGGGACGCTGTCCTCGGTGTTCAATCACTCATATACCTTAGTAACCTGCTGAAAGAGGACATACTGCTCATGGAGCTTTATAACACAACTCGGTGCAGTATTTACAATGAAAGATCTGCTCAAGAGAAAACAACATCATGACAACATGAAAACATACCACATAATGGAGTTTTATATCACAGCTCATTACGGTATTTACAATGATCATCCTGCTGAGTTCCAATCCACATGACATCATAACATCATGATAACATAACCACACGATAACATAATAACATATTCGTAATAACATGACACCCATACTGCATAGTGGAGCTTTATAACGTAGCTCATTACAATATTTACATTCATACACGAGTGTACATATAACAACATCATCAAAACTATATATACAAAAAAATATGCCAAATCATATACCAAACATATACTAACATCATATAGCATGTATCAAAACATCATAAAACATATATCAAGCATCATATAACATCTATCAACCATCATAAATAATATATCGATCATCATAAATCATATACTAAACCAACATAAAGAAAATAATAAACCACCATGAAGCATATACCAAGCCATCATAAGAAAATATAAAACAACCATAAAGAAACTACCAAACCACAATAAGCAATAATCAAACCACCATAAGCAATCACCAACCACCATAAGCAATCACCAAACCACCATATCAAGGCTACTTTTCCTTAGCCGACAAACAAGGAAGGATACATAGCCCACATCTGATCCTCCATCTCCCATGTAGCTTCATCGGGCCCAAAGTGCTTCCATTGCCCTTTAACTTGCTCTCTTGCTCAGTTCCGGAGCATGAGCACCTTTTTCTGCAATATACACTAAGGCTTCGGTTGGAATTCTCCATCTGGTTCCACTTGCAATACAGACCAGTCAATCACATGATCAACATCTTTAACATACTTCTTAAGAAAATATACACGGAAAACATCATGGACTTTCATTGTTGGAGGCCGTGCAAGTAGATAGGCTACTGGCCTAATCCTCTCAGTGATACTAATGGTTCCACAAAACTGTGGTGCCAACTTGGCACATGAGCCAATCCGCAAGGAGCTCTTCTTCGTTTTGATGCACAAGTACACCTGCTTCCTAACCTGGAACTCCTTGAAAAACTTATTCTTGTTTGCATAACTCTTGTACCTATCTTGTGATGCCTTGAAATTCTTCTTGATCACCTACATCTCCTGTTCCATGTATGCTAACATATTTGGTCCAATCAATACTATGTTAACTAGATCACTTCAAAAAATGGGAGTGTTACAACTCCACCCATATAATGCATCAAAGGGACTCATCCTCAGTGACTCTTGATAACCATTGTTGTATGAAAAATCAACCAAAGGAAGAATCTACTCTTCCCAATTCATTTTTTGATGCATCACACACATCCTAAACATGTCCTCCAATATCCTATTGACCCTCTTGGTCTGTCCATCCATCTGTGGATGATAAGTTGTGTTGAAGGCCAACTCAGTGTCCAAGCTTGTAAATAACTCCTTCCAATATTTGGAAGTGAACTTTACATCCCTATCTGACACAATCTTATTTGGGACACCATGTAGTCTAACCATGTCTCAGATGAACACCTATGCCACATCACTAGCTGAGAACATAGACTTCACCGGAACAAAGCGTGCAACCTTTGTTAACGTGTGCATAATGACCATGATGGAATCATGTTGCTTCACTGTCTTCGGCAACCCTGTGATGAAATCCATGGAAATGACCTCCCAATTCCACTCGAGAATATTAATCAGCTGTAGCAGTCCACCTGGATGTTTTCACTTTTCTTTCACTCGCTGATAGTCGAAACATATAACCACAAAATCCACTACATCCCTCTTCAGATTTGGCTAATAACAATACCTCTTTACTGTTGTCAGTGTCTTCTGATAACCTGGGTGACCTGAATAAGGTTTCACATGAAACTCCCTCAAGATCACCTTCTCGAGTTCACTATTTTCCGATACATATATCCTATCTCGAAACCTGACCAATCCCTCTGCAATAGTCCATGCCTTGTGCACCTACACCTGTACCTGTACCTGTTCCTGTACTTGTACTTGTTCTTATATTGCCACCTATACCTCTACCTGTGTCTATACCTATATAGCCACCTGTACTTGTACCACTACACATACACGTACCTGTACCTATAGTTATACCTATACCTGTACATATACCTGTACCTATATTATCACCCTGCTGCAACCTATGCACAATCTCCATATACCTGACATCCTGCTGTCCTGCCTGTAGAAATTCTAGAAATTCTCTACAAATCTACCTTTGAGATCTCTGTAGAAAATATAACTGTAGATTAACCCGATAATGCAATATACGAAAGAAAAATGCTATAATATACTTTTACTATCAAACTTGCGGAAGCTTAAAGATTGAGGAAGATCAAGCTGAACACATATAACCAGAAGAATAAGAATAAATGCACATGAACCACAAAAAATACTCAACGGAAAGCCTAAGCTAAAAACCCTACTATTTGTATTATCATATAAGGTGGAAATACATCACAATTATACAAAGCCTTAGCTCTCATAGCTAGCCAACTCTTACTACAATCCTCCTGGATGCTCAAAGGCAATCAAAACTTCTCACAAGCCTTCTCCTCTTCCCTCCAAGCTCCTATTTCCTTGCGCAATTCCTCTGGGATGATTCTCCTTCACCTAGTGGAACACTACTCTGACGCACTACTCTAACACACTGTCTAAACTGCGTAATCCTCAAGGAATCTTACCTTGACTGCATGCATTAGTTTCCTTTATAGGAAAACACATGCAACTGATAGTACACTATCCTTGACATTTAGCTCAACTAGGTCTTTCTCAGAATAGACATGCGTGAGTTTCTGATGAGGGAATATTCAGTTATCTGGAGTACACTAGTTGAGTGCATGCATGCATTAACTAACTAATAACTCACAATTAGTTCCTCAAACAGTTTGGAACTAATTTAACTGGACTTAACTCAGTAAACTGAGTTAACTAACTACAACTCAAATATAACTCAATCTTATTTTCTTAATAAAGGGATAATATCCTTGATTTAAGGGATAACTATTGCATGACTTCAGAAAGAATTCTAACTTGAATTTATCCAACTAATTAATCCATAGTGAATTAATTAATTATTTCCAAGCAGCTGGTGAGACTAAATTCAATTTTAATTCACAATTTTAATTCAAGGACAAATTAAAATTGGAATATTCTGGATTCTATTTTTATCGTTTTTTGTCGCTGTTTTCAACACTCCCTCTCAACAAGAATGGAATTCAACTCAATCCCGATTGTGAACCTTTGGAATGTTATGTATGCAACCCTTCTCTCTAGTGTTGTTGCTACAACAACTCCAAAAATTACAAAACATCCAACCTGAATCAGTATGATGCATCTGTCATCAAAGTCTTTGACTGTTATTTCCTTTGTCAACTCAAAACTTTGCGCTTCGGATTTCTCTACCTTTTCTGCACTGTTGTTAATCCTTCCTTGCGCTCTTCAGTATCTGACTACTCTAGCCTCTATCACTTCGATCTCTGACTGCATCAATCCCATTAATTCCTCCCACTACTGTGTACTGTGTACTAAGGTACGATACATGAGATAAAACCTCTCAATGGACCTTGCCCAATTTCAGCCTTCTTTGGACCAGCACTTCACATCGCCCCACCTCACACTTGGAGGTATGGTTGCATGTGATCCTTCTACCCACTTCTCTAATTGTGGCTCCTCCACAATTTTTTGAGACTTCTTCTAGGACTACTTGTTGAGAGGTAATTTACTCTCCCTCTCAACCATCAAGTCACTAACATTTTCCTTGCTCCTTAAGGCTTTGCATGCATCTTGAACCTCAAGAACATATAGGTTCTTGACTCATGAACCGATCTATTTCACCTGTCTCGTGGTGATGTGTCTAAGAAATGCCTTTCCTTTATTGAAGACAACATCGTAGCCTTTTTCCTCCAACATCACGACCTATACCAAGTTCTTCTTCAGTCTAGGCACATACTTCACATCTGTCAAGGTGATAGGAGCTCCATGCTCCCTCTGAAAAGCAACCGTGCCCACTCCTGAAATGCTATACCTTTCATCGTCACCCATCTCTATGCACATCTTGAGGTCTTTCTCCTCCAAGGTACTGAATAAACTTTTATCGTCGGTCATGTGGAAAGAGGCTCCATTGTCAAAATACCAAACACAACCCATCATTGATGACACCATGCATGCGATGAAGGTAAAGTCCATTTCGAACTGAGAGGCTAATGCCTCACCTTCCGATCCTTCCAAGGATCCCATCTTGGATTTCTTCAATGGGAAATTAGTCACATAATGACCCATCTCGTGACAATTAAAGCATCTCACTTTAGAATTGTCACCCTTCTTCCCTCCATGAGAAGAGTTCAATTTGGAATGGGAATCCTTCCCCTTCTCTTTCCTTACGTCACTTGCTAAGGCAAAATTTTCTTCATCATCATCCTTTGATGAAGAACCATCTCGCGTGCTCCTCATAATCTCCTCTTGCATGATATCCGACCACATTCGTTCCCAATCCGGCAATTTCTCCCTTCCATTCACAGAGTCCTGGTAGTTCTTCTAGCTCTTTGGAAGGCCAAGGAGAGCGAGGCTCACCATATCATCATCGGTAGTAGTTATTCCCACACTACCAAGCTCATGTCTAGAAGTGGTGAGCTTGTTCAGATATGTGGAAATAGTATGTCCCTTTTCCATCTCGAAGCTTATCCTTGAGTGCTAATTTCCTCTGGTTGCTAATGTTCTGGTAGAGGTCCTTCAATGCCTTCCACATTGAATATGGAGTATCCTTCCCATGGAGACCCGAGACAATATGGTCTCGAACTCCCTTAAGGATGATCCGTCTCGCCCTCGCCACACACTTCTTCCACTTAGCCAACTCTTGTGCATTAGTTGAACCTGGCTTTGGGATTTCTTGATCAATGAAATCCTTCAAGCTATTGTCTTCTAATACATCCTCCATGCGATCTTTCCATGCTATGTAATTTGAACTGCCTTCCATGGCATACTTGAGTCTTAAGCCATAGAACGCCATTGGCCAACCTTGAAGTATGATAAGAATTAGATTTGCACATGCAACCTTGAACTTCAAACTTCGAATTCTCTTCTTCATATACTATTCACTGCTCTGATAAACTTGGCTCCAATACCATGTAGAAATTTTACAAATTCTCTACAAATCTACCTCTGAAATCTCTCTAGAAAATTTGACTGTAGATTAACCAGATAATGCAATATACCAAAGCAAAATACTATAATCTACTTCTACTATAAAAGTTGTGGAAGCTTAAATATTGAGCAAGATCGATCTTAACACATATAATCAGAAGAAGAAGAATCATTGCACATGAAACACAGAAAATACTTAGGGGAAAGCCTTAGTTAAAAACCTCACTATCTATATTATCATACAAGGTGGAAATAAATCAGAATTATACAAAGCCTTAGCTCTCACAGCTAGCCAGCTCTCAGTACAATCCTCCTGGATGTTCACAGGCAATTAAAGCTTCTCACAAGCCTTCTCCTCTACCCTCCAAGCTCCTATTTCCTTGTGCAGTTCCTCTGGGATGATTCTCCCTCCCAGTGGAACACTGCTCTCACACACTGCTCTAACACACTGTCAGAATTGCACAATCGTCAAGGAACCTTACCTTGACTACATGCATTAGTTTCCTTTACAGGGAAACACATGCAACTGATAGTACACTATCCTTGACATTTAGCTCAACTGGGTCTTTCTCAGAATAGACATGCATGAGTTTCTAATGAGGGAATCTTCAGTTATCTGGAGTACATTGGTTGAGTGCATGCATGCATCGACTGACTGATAACTCACAATTAGTTCGTCAAACAGTTTGGAACTAATTTAACTGGACCTAACTTAGTAAACTGAGTTAGCTAATTACAACTCAAATATAACTCAATCTTATCTCCTTAATTAAGGGATAATCTCCTTAATTTAAGGGATAACTATTGCATGACTTCAGAAAGACTTCTAACTTGAATTTCTCTAACTAATTAATCCATAATGAATTAATTAATTATTTCCAAGTAGCTCGTGAGACTAAATTCGATTTTAATTCACAATTTTAATTCAAGGACAAATTAAAATTGAAATATTCTAGATTCTATTTTTAGCATTTCTTGTTGCTATTTTCAACACTGCCTACAAGATCCTATCCTGTAAGTTTGTCCCATAGGAGCTCATAGTTGCCAAGTGATGTACATGTACTTGTCTGCTGAGAGCATCTACCACCTTGTTCTCTTTACCCTTTTATGTACTTGATATCGAAGTCAAACTCACTGATCACAGCCAACCATCTAGCCTGCCTGACATTCATATTTGGCTGGTCAAACAAATACCTCAACTCAATGCGATCACTCATAAGCACAAACCCTCTGCCAAGAAGATAGTGTCTCCACATCTTCAGTGCATGTATAATTGTTGCTAACTCAAGATCACGTGTCAAGTAGTTTTGCTTGTGCTCGTTTAGTTTTCAGGACTCATAACATACCACCTATCCATCTTGCATAAGGAATCCACCAGTTCATCTCTTGCAAGCATCTGTACACAAAACGAACTTTTTGTCTAAATCTGCAATATGTAGCACTAGTTCATGTGTTAGCAACTGCTTAAGCTTCTCAAGGCTCGCCTCACACTCTTCAGTCCATTTGAACTTCTTACCTTTTGTTTGCAATGATGTGATGGGGTAAGAAATTTGTGAGAATTTCCTAATGAACCTCCTATAGTATCCTTCCAAACCCATGAAATATCTCACCTCATCCACACTATTAGGAGCTACCCACTCCATGATGGCCCTTATCTTCTCTGGATCTACTGCAATGCCTTCCTTGAAGACAACATGTCCTAAGTAGTGTAGCTCAGTCTGAAATAAACTACACTTGCTGAGATTAGCATAGAACTGATGCTCTCTTAACAACCTCAATATTGCTTCTAAGTGCTTGCCATGCTCTTCCTCATTTTTAGAATATACCAGTATATCATCAATGAACACAATAACGAACTTATCCAAATATGGGTGCAACAAACTATTCATCAAACACATGAATGTAGTTGGAGCATTAGTTAAACCAAATGGAACCATAAAAAACTCATAATTCCCATACTTGGTCTTGAACATAGTCTTGTAAATGTCCTCCTCTTTGATGTGTACCTGATGGTATCTGGATCTCAAGTCAATCTTTGAGAACACTGATGCTCCCTTCAGCTTATCGATCAAGTCATCAATCCTTGGCAAAGGGTACTACTTCTAGATAGTCACCTTGTTCAATTTCCTGTAATCAATGCATAATATGAGGGTAGCATCTTTCTTCCTCACAAGTAAGATCGGTGCGCCCTAAGGTGATACACTTGGCCTAATGTATCCCTCATCCAACATTTCCTTCAACTGCAATTTTAACTCAAACAACTCATGTGTGCTCATCCTATAAGGTACTTTAGATGTTGGAGTTGCCCCTAGCACTAGCTCAATAGAAAAAAAAATCTCCCTATGAGGTGGCAACTCAGTAATGTCCTCAGGGAATACATCCTGAAACTGTTGCAACACTGGGTACCTGTTCAACACATATGCATCCTCAACCTCCTTACCCTTATCACTAGAAATGTATACTTCAAATAGTTTGCACCCTTTCCTACGGTTATAGTTTGCTTACATATATTTCACCATCCTAACTGATGTGTCTTTCTTCTTACCTTGTAAGACTCTTGGTTCTTCATTGTCGTCAACACACTCAATAGCTTTGTCATAGTAGTAAACCTTGCTTCTATGTATATACCACTAATCCATGCCCAATAACATATTATATGAACCCAAAGATAATACATTCAAATGTGTTGCTATAGATATACCATTCAAATCAAATGTGCAATCTCTTACCCAATGATGAACTCGCTTCTTCGTACTTGTAGCCAACTGCACTAACCAAGACTCTGCATGAAACTACTTATTCAACCCACACTTATCCACCAAGTTAGGACTAACATAGCTATAATTAGATCTAGGGTCAATAAAAAAGAAATAGCTTAATCAAAAAGCTTACCTTCCATCTCAATGATAGATGCTTGGTGTTCGGCTTGCCCGTTGTCCACTACTGCATAGATACGTGGAATATTTTGACCAACACCCCCAACAATCTACGTTTCTTGTGCATTGTATATCTTAGGCCTTCCACTCTGATGCTATGAACAATCTCTCCTAAGGTGCTCCTCACCACATGTCCAACATTATGTTGTAGCGGCTACAACCACCCTCCAAAATTTTTCCTTAGCTTCGTTTTGGACCCTCCCTACCAACCTTTCACAGTAGTACGTCTTGCTTCGTCAAGTACACAAGATTCAATGATTTTCTTGTAGAATGATAGCCTGTCCATCAGAGCTTGTTGCATTCCCTTCACAAGTTTTTCCTCCGGACATGGTCCAGCTACAGGCTGAGCAACTCCCTCAAGAAATTGTGCAATTCTCAAGGGAAACCAGCCTTCCCTCCAGAAATTGTGCAATTCTGTCTAGTAGCCTACTGGGATCTAGAATTGTGCAATTCTTCCAGTCAGGTTTCATCCATAACATTGTGCAATTCCTCCCAGCATGGTTTCTCAGCCCATAATTGCGCAATCTTGGGCAGCAGTCAGCTGCTCTACCCAGAAATTGTGCAAATCTCTTGGGCAACTAGCCCATTTCATTTCCAGAAATGTGCATTTTCTCCCAGCAGTTGAGCAACCTCTTGCATGTGCAATTGAGTTGACCAGTTCCCTCCGAGACTGAGCAAAACTGATTTGCATGCATGGGATGCTTCTCCCAAGGTAGCATGAAAAGGCACCCCTTAAAGAAGGGATCTACTTTTAGCAGCTAGAGGTTGCATGCAAGGATCATATCGGAAACCTCCCACCAAGTGTCACTCTTCCTAGATTTGTGGCATGCACGTCACATTTTCGATTTGATCAAAAATCATGAACTGGACATTGTAGAGCTCATTCCTAACACCAACCTTGCAACTCTGACATCCCACATTGCATCTAGGAGCCGCCGGCACATTCAACTTAGCTTATTTTGGGTAAGCCCGCTTTCCATGTCTTGTGTTTCATTTCTGGTGCTTTTTGTGTTTCGCTTCATATGAATGTTTTCTGCTTGATTACAGCGAGCGCTTGTTGTCATTTCGATACATACTAACTTGTACTAGCACCATTTCAGTTTTCATTAACATCCCACTGTTGTCGCATGCATGAAATTGTTTTTCATGAATAGTCGCCAATTCGGTGACTCGCCTCACCCACATGCATGTTGTTCCATTTTCTGAATCTTCCATTCATTGTTTTCATACACGATCATTCACTTATTCTTACACTCAATATCTCCATGCATTCACATTCACATTCGCTTTTGGTTGCCCGTTGGCGAGTCTGGGCAGCCTTGGCCCAGACTTTGCCTCACCAAGACATCATTGCACAATCCTGAGAGGGAGGGTTATGTCTTCCTCTCAAGAAATGTGCATTTCTTCCTAGTGACTACCCTCCAGTATTGCTTTCTACAATGTTGAGGGATAGTGACTGCTGACCCATAAAATTGCGTAATGCAGTCACTAAGCCTGGAACCATTTCCAGCTAAGATTTCACATTGAGAAATTCCAATAGTAAAAAACCAGACTGTACTGTGCGTTGCACAATTCTAGTAGTTAGTCAGCCTCCCAACATCCCAGACTATGCCTTGCGCAGTCTTGGCAGTCAATCTCCTGACCTTCTGACGAAAATTGCGCAACCTTCATGATCACTCACACAAGGATGTTGCAAGTCAATTCTCAAGTTCATTTTCGTTTTCAACTGAAGGATTGCTTGCCATGAGTGTTTCTATGTCTCCAGGTATTGCAGGTGTTCATCTGGCTCCCAGCAGTACAGGTACAATGGTTTGCAAGAGAGCAGACTCGAAGACACTGTTCAGAGCACACTTGGGGATGAAGTCAATCAAGTGTCTATGGACTTGCCTACCCACAAAGACCTCAATTTGTTCGTAGAAAAGGACATTAGGATATGATGGCAGTAACATCACAACAAGGAGCATCATGAACAACAGCTGAAGGCAACATACCAGATGCAATGAATGCAAGAGAAAGGTTGTTGACAACACAGAGGCGGAACAAAGTTGCAAGCTCACGTAGATTCACTTGTGGTGAAAGAAACTTTGGAGACTCAGGCTATGAGCTGACGACATGACATGAAGATCACGTGAAGGTAGACAATGGAACAAAGAAGGAGTTGCATGTGCTCAAGAAGCAACTCAAGGAAGAACATAAGCTGCATAGAAAAGAGAATGAGTTGCAACAAGAACATGTATAACAACGGGCACAAAATGCACTCACGGATGGAACTATGCCCGTACAAGTTAAAGATCCATCCTAGCAGCTAGAACGAAGTAGACATGGTGAACAGTGTTGTTGATCGCAGGCAAGGGAATTCAATGACATGCATGTAATCATGCGCACGCATGCGATCCCATCCATTCAACACACTCATCGACACAAAGACAAGAAGCAAGTCCAACTAGAGCTGAACATGTAGCTAGAAGTTGATGCGCATGAGCACCAACACACACTGGAAGATCAACACAGACACTATGCATCAGTGTGTTGCTAGTTCGGTCGCACCCAAGAAGACCATGCATATGTTAGCAGATGAGTTGGATGGAGGAGCCACACAAATGCACCCGAATGCAACAAAGGCAAGAGTTCGCTTCAACAAGATGTCATCATGGAGCACATGCACACCATCACAGATGACCAATATTGGCATCAACTCACCACCTTCACCATCACAAGCTTGCCAAAGAGTTGGTCTCACCACAACAGACCGAGTGTCAGTGATGTCTTGCATGGATTTCTCAAGCCATTTTGTCTCACATGGGCATTAATGTAACGCCTTGTCAAGTGGAAGTTCAAGTGTCGATAGTTGGATGTAACAACCATAGAGTAGATGAAGAGTCATAAGGGTATATGAACTATCACAAAGGGGAATATCAAGGGTCATCCCATCCTTTGCTATAAATAGAACCTCATAACTCATTGTAATGGCTTTTGGTCAGCCAAGATTCTGTTAGGAGTATCTTGGAGAGAGCTTGGACAATATTGTAATGAGCCTTGGCTTCTCCACTACACATAGCTAGTATATCTCTTTGGAGGAGCAAGCGGTTGTGGCTATAACATTCCGCTATCAGAACTAGTGGTTGGACATGGATGTATTGTATGACTGGAACTTACACTTCTTAATATAATAGAGCCATCAAATTTCATGCATATGTTTTATTGTATTCTCTATTATCTTGTTTACTCTAAAGGATATATGTATTTGTTTTCATACGCTTGCATGTATGGACTATTTTGTATAAGTATGTATGGATCTTTCTGAAATGTTCTGTTGGTTTAACCATCACTTTGAATTTCTTGCTAACTTGCTTTCCAGCTTGTGATACATCTTCACTCATTTGTTCCCTTCCAAGCCGCGTACTATTATAGGTTTCCAAAGTGCGCACTCACCTCACCTTCAGTGTGTTAGAACCTCTCATGCACCTTCCTTGACTTACTACAGCTGTCACACCCTTGATACTAATAGAGTTATCCTACTTGCCTCTATGCGAAATCGTGGTCAAGGCATTACCGTACGACCCACTGCTGGGACTCCTACACCAAACAGTCTGAGGTCTAATTGGGACTTCTTACCAGGGATATCCCCTTACTTGTTGGCGGGTCCAACACTGTCAACACACTCTAACCGACCAGTGTCCTCACCTCTACATTGCTGTTGTTGTGGCCCATGTCCCTGTCTAGCTGCATTAAATCTCTTTTGCATTGTCACATTTTCTTTTCCATCTCCATGTTGAGGCTTTGTCCTCTTAGGCTACCATTTACCTCTACCTTTGTCTTTTCCTTTCCATCCATGTTGAGATTCTTACGCTTTGATTTCTCATATAAATTTTTTAGTTTCCCAATGAATTCCTCAAATGACCGAGGCTCATCATACTCAATCCGATCTCTAAATGATATTGGAAAACCACTGACAAATCTCTAAACTTTATCCTTCTCATCAGTAAGATACAATACATACCTCAATAACTTAAGAAACTTGGTCGTATACTCTTCGTCTGTCATTGACCCCGTCTTTAACTCATAGAACTCTTTAGCCTTGCTGTCGTAGTGCCTTTATGACAAGTATTTCTTCATGAAAATACTTTTGAATTCCCACCAACTCAAGTCATATGTCCTAATTTCTCTAACCCGCTTAACATCTTCCCACCTTATTTCTACTTTACCTTTCAAGCTAAAGATAACTATTTGGGCCTTCACGTTATTTGTGTACTCATGCACCTCAAAGAATTTGTTCATGCCAGGTATCCAAGCCTATGCATCTTCCGATTTATTCACATCTCCATCAAAAGTAGGTGGTTTTTCTTTCTTGAATTCATCCGACAAGTACCCCCTATCATTCCTCCTGTAAGGATGATAGTGGCAACGATCATGATGTCTATTAGAACCAAGACTAGAATAATGCTTGTACTCATCGCCCCTCCTTTCTTGAGTGTCGACCAACCTGCCATATCTCACCATGTCAAATCTATCCAACTTGTGTCTACTAGGAGATCTACTACCATATGCTCCATTAATCCCATCCTCATGTGCATGGCTGATCTGAAGCAACCCTTATCACTACAAGTTCTCTGAATAAGTATAGCATTGACCTCTGCTTGCTTCTCTTGTGCTTGTATGATCTAGTCATTATTTTCCTTACAACTCCTTATCTCTTCCTTCAAGCTCCTCAGTGTATCGGCCAAATCATAAGTATGCCCCACACCATGCTGCTCATCTGATGCATAGGGAGATTCTACGTAGTCTACCACCTTGCTAGCTATTTGATCTATTTATTCTTGCAATGCATAATATGCCAGATAAACCAAATCACAATAAACTGACGTATCTTAGTATAGCTTGGGTAGGATACCTTGTCTGCAACATCACAAAATCAGTGTGATACATGTATAACATAATCATAGCATTGTATAGACATGTGTAGAAATTTTGAATAATATGACACATATTCACAGAGATTATCCCGATTATACACTATTGTGGAATACATGCATAATACATAACCTCCTCTACGTTGATCATCAATTTATAGAAGCAGAAACAATAACATGCGCACATAGAAGCATCAATCACACATATCAACACAGTATTTTCCAGCATCTCGCTAAAAACCCCAACTATCTGTTATTATATTGATTGAGAACATGTAACAATACATAGTACAATACTCTTCACAAGTATCCAGCACTATTTCCACCTGTTACACACAATACAGCTCAGATCTGATCTCCAAATCTCCTCCGCTGCTTGCCTGCCTCCACTGTGCAATCCTGTAAGAGAATGAATGATAATGGCTCAAGAAAACTCATATTTACTTGGAAAAATCATGTGAGCACAAGCTACAATTTCCCTTGGCCTCATTGGCATTACTCAATCCATTGCATGTGCAAATCTCATGCACAACTGATAGTCACAACTCACCCTTTCACTTACCTCTAACACCTGTCTCTGTTGAACTGTCCATGCAATTGAGTTAACTGATGTATTACTTTAGTTTCTTTATGAGTTAATAATTAGTGAATTATATAACTAATTCACAAAAACTAATCACTTAGTCTATTTGCCAGTAGACTAAATACAACTATTCACTAAGTCAAACTGAACACAACTCCATTAACTGTCATCTAACTCCACAAACTCAACCACTTGAGTTCTAACTGAAGTCCTTCATGCAATAGCTCAGTCAACCCATAGGTAACCACGTGATTCCTTCAGGTAGTTTCATGTGCCACATCTGTAGCTCCAACTGAAGTGCTCCAAGAAAATAAGATAAAGTTTAGAGTCCAAATATTACTAAGGGATAATAATATTTGACTGTTTCTATTTTTACCTGGCAGTCTAAAAATAGACTCTGATCACACCGTTGTGAACAAAAAAATAGAAGTCCATCTATTTTTCCCAACATGACCAATCATCCATAAACAACATCCTGTAACTCATAGACGTGATCCATATGTCTAAAAATATACATTGCGCCAAAACTTGCCTGTGGGACCACTTAGTGAAGGTGACTCCTTTCCACTAAGCTCCATCATCTTGTTGCATTCTCAACAAGCATTTCTTGTTGCACACTTTTCAACAACATGCACAAACAAATGAATCAACACAGAAACATCACTCTAACTAGGATCCAATGATCAATGCAAGGCCATATCAACAATGCATGTTATGACCTCATGCATGACAACAACCATTACCCCATTGTACACATTGCTACATGCAACCAACGATATGCATAATCAATGCCTAATCAACTACAAATACACATAACTAATCAACCTCCAAGACTGATGCATGTAATCAAAATATTCAAAATGTAACCTAACATACAAGGATGTAAGTAGGTGACATAAAATCAATATGTAAGTGACATATAACCATATACAATCAGTCACATACCCATGTCAAATACTCTTCATGAAATCAACATCAAAGTCTCCATGATAACCATACTACAACCCCAACCCATCATCAAGAAAATTCAAAGAGTATATAAGTGTAAGAGACAAACATGAAACTGACATGCATGCATGACCAACACATTCAACCCATCCAGTCAAAGAGTTGAACCATGCTCTAATACAACTTTGTAACACCCTCCTCCCACATCCAACCAAGTTACCATGCCAACTGGGTTAGACATACGACGAGAGGCTACTGTGATCAGATTCGACCTCCCAGGTGACCTTAAGGAAGTGGAATCGATGAAACATCACATACAACCATCCAACACCATCAACAAAACCCTCAGGAGACAAGTCAACCACTCAAATAGCTTGTCCCTGGGTCCCACTACTGTTTTGGACAGTTTAAGGCTTATTCGCTCTCATGCTATGGGCAAGGGAGTGACCAGAGACCTAACGTCGCTCTCATAGGCCTGGCTTCTAGTGAATGTGGTCCAAACTTGCCAGTTATGTGTTAACGACTCTAGGATTTGAGCCACTTTTTTAGGCCCAGAGCCCAATCCACTGCCCAGAATGGAATGAAAGCTCAGAATTAAGTAAAGTACATGGAAATAATGGTGAGAAAGTAAATAGTCGATCAAGGCCTTAACCAGATCCCTACTATCGAAGACATGCATTTGATCAAACATATCAACGACATGTAACCTACAAGTGTAAAAAATAGATTTAAGTGTAGGGATCTCTTACTTATCTGAGAATTACCATGAATCATTGTTTCCTCATTTCATTTGCTGCCTTATCACTTATTAGGTCATAGATGCAGTATCCATTCAAATATAAGTAAAAATATGCTGAGAGCCAAACATAAATGCTGCCATAAAATGAACATATAGCCAACATAACAGGAAAAAAAATACAATAAACATATCAACCATAAAAACCCATATATACACCAGTACATTTACACATGAAAATCAATTTAATGAATTTCTCATTAATCAATGCAATGAACTGACCGAAGATGGGACTATCACCCACCCGACAATAGATTGGTTGAGCCCAAGTCTCTCTTCAACCAATCACCCCATGCCATATTCCAAGCATGAATGTGCGACTCATTGAACACATAAAAAACACAAATCAATGTGGATGCCACCAGAGTTCTTTGCCTACATGATGAGGAATTTGAGTGCCTCCTAGTCTCTCAGGATTTACTGTGCATCCGCAATCCGATCCAGGGATCACTAGTCCCTACACCGAGACATACTCTCTAGGCTTTACCTTGCATTTGATCTCAGAATCACTAGGCCCAACAGAGAGAAAATCCACCTCTTGGCTTTACTGATCCAGATTTAAACAGGAACACAACAAATTACAGAGATAACCATAAACACAAATATGCAGCGGAAATAATACTTCATTTAATTAATGTAAAATATTGAGATATGCTTAGATAAAGAAAATGGAAATAAACAGCTAAGGCGAAGGTAGCTTATCTCGGAGAAGAGATGTGGTGGCTACATGCATCTGAACTGTGTTACAATGAGGCTCGAAGGCCTATTTATTGTTGAGAAACAATGGAAAACCCTAAACATCCAAAAACATAACCCTAGAAGATGAAATGCCAAACTGTGGGCCCCATTTGGGTAAATTGGTACATCAACTTCCCAAGGTCGTAACTTTGGCATACGATCTTCGTTTGACGCATACAATATCCCATTAGAAAGATCTATCTGAGAACTACAACTTTGGGAAGAGAAACATGGGTCCATGGACCCATGTTGCCCCTAGTTTTCCCAAAAAATGTCGTTTAGGGCCTCAAAACTGGTCCAGAAGTTTAGGACCTGAAAAACTGCTAAAAATAGTAAACTGTGCTACAATTAAGGAAACTGAAAAGCTGAAAGAAACAAAGGTGGGGGTCAAAGTGGACTTGGCAGGTGGCTCCTATCTATTTTATGGCCTCTGCCTCTCACAATCCCTAGGCTCACCTCCTCCTGCGTGATTCCCCTCTTGCCACGTGTTCTTTTCCTCCTGCGCAGTTCCTCCATGTGTCTGCGTGGGCTCCATTTCTGCATCCCCCTTTGGCCCCCTTGGCTCCCCTTTAAGTCACAACCTTGTGCTAACTAGGAAGTGACTTTTTATTCTAAAGTGAGTTATGTTCCCCCTTCCTCACTTTTTATTTACAAATAACTATAGAAGGCAAAAATTGAACAAAATCGAATATTCCAATTAGCCATAGCTAATTAGGAATATTACAGTCTCCCCCAGCAAAATGTTGCTTGTCTTGAAGCAACTGAAATGATAGATGTTGTAAGATCTCCTCACTCTCCCACGTGGCATCCTCATCTGACAAATTCTTCCACCTCACCAAGAATTCCCAGACCGTCTTGCTCCGTAGCTATCTCTCCTTAGTGTCAATGATAGCCTCCGACTACAATACCAAATGCCCCTCATCACCCATGGGTGGTAGCTCATCTATCACGGTCACCTACTACCCCAATGCCTTCTTTAGGAATGATACATGAAAAATTTTATGAATCTTGCTACCTTGGGGCAACTCCAACTCATATGCAATCTATCCAATCCTGCGTATCACCCTGTATGGCCCATAAAAGCAGGACTTGAGCTTCTCAGCCCCCTTTTGCTTCAGTGATGATTTTCAGTATGGCTGTAATCGTAGGTAGACCATGTCCCCTACCTCGAACTGCCTCTCCACCTGACCCCTATCAGCATACAGCTTCTGCTGGTTCTGCGTTGTAGCCATGTTATCCTTGAGAGCTCGGAGGATATCCTGATTCTCTTGGATCCAAATCTTGGCTCTAGGAGCCCTGCTATCACCAAACATCACATCGACAAAAGATAAAGGATGATACCCATATAAGGCATAGAATGGTGACATACCAATGGAAATGTGATGTGAAGTATTGTAGCAATACTCCCCTAGATGCAGCGACTTCAGCCATGCTTGTTGCTGCCCACTGACATAGTTATGCAAGTAGCCCTCCAGCCACTTGTTAACTATCTCCGTCTGCCCATCCGTCTATGGGTGATAGCTGGTACTCGGTGCCTACTCTGTCCCCACCAATCGAAAAAGCTCCTGCCAAAACCTACCCATGAAACAGCTATCCCTGTCACTGACAATGGTCTTAGGAAGACCATGTAGCTTAAAGATCTCCCTGAAGAACAGCCACCTGTGTTGTTGTATAGTGTGTGGATATGGCAAAGAAATGTGCGTACTTCGTCAGTTGATCAACGATGACAAAGATACAATCCTTGCACTGTACCATGGGCAACCCTGTGATGAAGTCCATCGAAATGCTCTCCCATTTCCTCTCCAGAATGGGAAGAGGCTGTGATAAACTCACGGGATGGCTCATCTCTCCCTTATTCCTCTGGAAAACATCACACTCCCGGATGTGTTGGAGCACGTCCTCCTTGAAGCCCTTCCATGAGAACCTCTCTCTAATGGCCCTGTAGGTTTTGGTAAACCCCTGATGTCCTGCCAAAGGTGAATCATGTGATGCCTAGAGTACCTTCTTCTTGATCTCAGACCCCTCAGTCAAGAAGATCTGGTCCCTGTAATAGATGATCTCATCAACCACCTTGTACCTGTCATCTGCCACCTGCCCATTTAGAACCTCACATGCAAACCTGTCCTTGGAGTACTCTACTAAGAGTCGAGCCCTCCAATCTGTATCCAGGCTCATAAGAGACAATGTGGCTGGTCTACATGAAATGGCATATGCTACCACTTTTTTCTTACCCTTGACATACTCAATGTCAAAGTCATATGCTTAGATCTTACTGATCCACTTCTGCTGCCTCTCCTATAGCTACTTCTTCTCCAAAAATAACTTGAAGCTGTTGTGATCAGTCCTCACCCTAAACTTGTTGCCTACCAAATACTGTCGGTACTTAGCCAATGCATGCATGATGGCCAACATCTCCTTGTCATATATGGAATACAACGTATCGTGAGGAAGGAGCTTCCGGCTCTCAAATGCTATAGGGTGACCCCCCTACATCAATACTACGCTGATCCCCTCTCTCGACGCATCACACTCCAAGACGAATGGCTACATAAAATCTAGCAACGCAAGCACTGGGTAGCTGTTCATAACCTCCTTGAGCCTATCAAAGGCTCGCTGCGCTGTATCTGACCAACTAAATGCCCCTTTCTTCATCAAATCTGTCAGGGGTTACTAGGCCAGTGGCTTCGTGCATCCTCAATCCAGTTCAGGGATCATTACTAACATGTGTTAGGTCCCTATACTACTAGTGTAGCTCCTTATTGTTATTAGTGCAACCCCCTTATTGTATTGTTGTGCCCCATAGAATCCCATTATTATTGTTGTTGTTCCCTTACATTATTATTTTCATGTCGGCTCTGATTTTATTGTGACCCCTTAGACTCTTATATATAGAAAGGAGGTATTGTCATTTGTATCATCCAATAATTTTTCATTTGTGTAATGTAAAGGAGGTTGCCCCCTCGAATAGGCTTATTTTGAAGTTGTTGATCTATCTCTTCCCCTATTTTGTGAGTTGGTTTCATAACACCATGTGTTTGTCAATTCAGAGATCCACCCCATTCAACTTCGAATCCAATTCGACCATCCCACAAAAACTGCATGAGAGAATCCATCTCATCAAAGCTATGAGGAAATGGCACGACTAGGCTGAAAATATTGTCACACCTGACAAAACCCATGCCATGGTAGAAAATAAACACATGAAATCCCATGCATGCCAAATCTAGCAAGGAAAATACACATGCAAGTTGATACCTGCAATGAAGCCTGCTATAGCTGCTTGATCCTGCCTTTCCTTACATGATCTTTGCTTCCCCTTGCCTTCTTTTCCTTTGTTGCTCCAATGCCAAAGTTCTCCAAGAAAACTCTAAGTGTCCAAGAGTATGAGAGAGAGAGAGAGAGAATAATGAAAGAGCTCCAAAGCTAAATTGACAAAAGGTTACCAAATGATCCTCAAAAGACTTTTTATGAATGAGGCCTCTATTTTCTTCATTTTCCATTATTTCCCTTCAATTTCCTCCTCACATGCAACCTGTGACCTTTCACCTCCTTTTTCTCCTAATTTCTATTATTTCCGTAAATAATTGTGCCAAAAATACCATTTTGCCTTTCCAAAGCCTTAACCATTGCCTTTGGCAATTTCCTTAGCCATAAACATCCAAATGAACACCCCCTAGGATGTCTTTCCCAACATTCAACTTGAAATAAGTGTCCCATTCATTTGTGGTTATTTTTTTTTAACTTTATTACATGGAATTTTCACCAGGGTTGTTACAACAATGAATTAAACTTTACAAAAGAATAGGAATAAAAAGAAGAAGAAACACATAATTGAGTATTGAGGAGATCAATTAAAGAAAGAAGGAAACCAAAAAGGTATGCTCCACTTGATTTATGTTCAACTTTTTATTTGTTTATTATTGATGCTTATTCTAGAATTATTATGGAGGTAATGGATTTAGAGGCTGAATTGGGTTGGTATAGCATGCTATGATGATAGATTATGAAAGTTAGGGTGCAATCTAACTAGTTGGTAAATTTTGAGAAAATGGCTAAACAAATATGCTATAGAATTCTGCTAAAGGATGATCAATGACCATTTGTTCATTTGCATACTACCACAATATCAAACCAAATTCGCCACATGTGTTTTTGTGTGGGCTTTGTGATATGGTTTGGTAGCTGTTGAACTAGTTTGAAATACAATGAGGAGGGTGTTAGAACATGGTGAAACGTAGACTCAACCAGATGTTGGTAACAAGCAATTTAAGAGTTACTTCATAAATTTTGTGTCTTGAGATGAGCTAGATTATGGTGTCAAAAATTTCATATGATTTACATGTATAAATCCTATTACATTTAATTATCAATCCAATAGTTTGTAAATTTGTGAAATTAAAACATTGTATGTGTAGAATTACATCATTTGTAGTATTTGAATACCCATTGAAATAACAAATAAAACTAAGTTTAATAGAAAGAAAGTATTGAAAACACTTGCATATAGGAAACATTCTTGCATGAAATAAAAAACTAACTCAATCACTCATGGCGATGACCATATAATGGGACACTGATCATGCTACTAGGATCTTGTTGTCACCAATTTATCTCTTTGAATGATGTCAAAATTTCCTTATTTTTGTAAATCATCATTCCATTGTTGACAAGTTAGGATAAATACTAAATAACGATGTGGTGAAATGAAACTCGCCACACTTGCATCATTGAAAGGCTAACCATGAAATCAAATTGCATGAAGGAAATACCACCATGTTTTCATGGAATGAGTTTTGTCTCCTAAGAATTCATGGTAATAAACTTAAATTATAACATCATAGAACCAAACAATGATAAAATATGTAAAGAGAAATATCAAAAAGTTTATTTTTTTCCATCATAATTTAGATATTTTCTCTAAGATTCCTCCCCTTTTGAATAGATAAGGCACTCTTATTTATACAAAAACTAAGATAAGCAATAATAAATTCAAATCCAAATATTTCTCCTATATACACAAGTTTCTCACGTGGTTACAATCATTTTATAATAATTAGCAAGTAAATATCTTTGGATATATTCTCATGAATATCTCTAAGATATTTGATATCAAATATTCAAGATTATTTCCATTTCCAATATAATTAATTAAAAAATCCCAAATACATAGAAAATATACATAGAAATTTAGAACTAGGTGATAAAAATGTGCATTGCTGGATTCTCCAAATATTCTTGTAATAATCACCAAACTCAGTCAATTCTCAAGGATCCATGAAAACAAGTTTTTTGTCTTTCTAATATTTAGTCATAAACTCACTTAAAATACTAAAATAAATGCATTGGAAAATGAGGAGCCTAATCCCAAATATGAACATAAAAACAATCTTAATATAAAGTTACATATAAGTGAAATGATTAAAATTCAAGGAAAAGGTTGGTAAAAGGATGTGAAATAATGGTAACTTTGGTGACTCATTAGGAAATTGGTAATGAAAAGGCCTAATGAGGGATTCCCCTAGTACCATGACACATATAGGGGAAACACATCATAACAACTACAATTCGAGAAAGGAGGTATCAGGGAAAAAGGTGAATCCACTTATTTAGTCATCTTGATAGCATAATTCAATGAGTTTAATCATCGGGCCATCAAGGGAAACATTGATCAATGTCTTAACAAACCACCCATCTGGAGAAGCCTAATACCACTAAAAGTCAAAGGATAGTGGGAAATAATACCTTTGTGGTAAAATATGATCGATGGCCTGCATCAATTTATCACCAAATGACTAAAAAAGCCATAAGTTACTTGACCAAAAATGAGAGTGCAAATAAATTAAGGAGGAAAAAATGGTAATAACAAAAAACAACAATTTCTCCGCAACTTGAGAATTTCAAATGTCAAGAAATAGTAATTGTGTAGTACCCAAAAAAATTGGAGACATCAGAAATATTTTATGGGTTTGTTGAGGCTTCAAAAGTTGGCAACTGACTAGATGGATCCTTGATTACGTATGTGTTACACGAAATCTACGATTTCAGAGATAAATGTCTTCCTTAGGCTTGGTGGACTAACCTAGAACAATATAAAGCAAAGGGTACAATGTCTTCCTTAAAGTAATTGAATGATGGCATGAGGCCTACGTGGAATCTGTCACAAGATTTTCTCCTTCCTCAAATTGTATGTTCCAATCCTAACTATGATCGCTATAATTATAACATGCACAATCAAACAAGACAAACCAAAGATCTATGACATATATGTAGCATAATCTAGTCACTTCTTTCAATAGATCAACATGGTATTGAAATACATGAAATCATAACATCATATATAGGAATAATCTACTCTTTTTATTAATATAGATGGAGAGAGTTACAACAAAAAATAGGAGTTGATCTTGTAGAAGAAGTCCCCAAGTTGACTTGTCCCTTCCTTGCCACAAAGCATGCCTCTATGTCACCCTAATGCATGGAATAATGAATCTCAAAGCAACAACATGATGGTAGAATCAATCTCTAAAAACCAACCCCTTGCCCATGGATGGCTGTAAATATATAGACGAGGGAGGTAGTTCATGAATTCTTATACATTTACCAATCTAGGCTTGAGATCCACTTGAGATGGGAGCATGAGCTCAAGGGATAAGAGGTGAAAACTTCAAGGTAGGATAGGATAGGATTCAAGACTCTTATCCAAGGTAAATGGTTGAAACAACCTTAGAAAGCTTTTGGTAGAGGAATCTTCAGGATTCTCTTTATTTCTCGCAGATTTCTAGAATCAGCGCACTCCGAAGATTGAGCAACCTGGTAGTGATCAACGCAGGTGTAGAGAGGGCCAACCTGGTAATCAACGTTGGTCCCTAAAGGGCCAGGGCATAGTGGGCATTAAAATCTTGGATACAATCAAGAGCATAAACTCAGGGATTCAATAAGGTCATGCTTAGGGCTTTGTGTAGGGATATAACAATATGTGAAAGGATGTGAATTGGTCCCATTTGAAGGACTATTGATCATATGCGACAAAATATCCTATAACAGATTTCCCCCTAAAGCACAAAGTTAGAAATGAGAACTGATGACTGAAGTGCTTTACCTTGTGACAAGTCAAGATCAAGAAAAATCGACGAGATCATGATTTGTTACAATACATTTACATCATGATATATTTGGTGAGGGAGGCATACCCATGCTTATCATATAAGTTATCATTACATGTACAATGACCAAAATCCATGTCCATGAATTATTGTCTATATGATCATGGCCCTCATACATTGTGATCTTGTATTAATCCTGAAATCACATCCCAGATGGATGAAACTGGATCCGGGGTCTTCTATCTTGTTCAATTGACCAACCAATGTACAAGTCTAACCACGTGAATTAATGAGCTGAAGTTGAACATGGTAGACACCATATGATTACTCACCAATGATGTAAGCCATTAACAAACGCGAGAGAAACCACCGATGATGTTTTTTATCACTCAGGTTGTCCCTAGGCTCCTGTTAGGGATACGGCCGAGGTAACCACAAACCAATCTTTGGATTGCAGGTTCTAGCCCACCTGCAATCAGAGAGGGCTCTCTCTTAATGATTCAACTTTGTTGATGATTTTAGGCTAGCTTTTGGCTCAGGGGTTTTTTGTTTGGGTTTGGATGGAAGGTAGAATTCTCAAGCAAAGAGGCAAGGTAAGATGTAATAAGTTTCAAACCATTGGGCATGGAGTCATGGATTAAGGCTTGCTGTTGCGTTTTCTTGGTCACAAGAGGATTAAGGAGCGGGATAGCCACACATGATACAATTATCAATATACTGAAAGGATGGAATGACGACCAGAGATGAAAGGCAAAGGAGAATCATTTCATCATACTGAAAAAGAGGAGAAATGAATGAATGATTATCTAGGAGCAGCTAAGAATTCCTAAACTCTCATTCATATGTGAAAAAAACAACGTAAACAAGATCAGTTAAGTATACATGTTCATAACTATTTCTGATGAAAACATGAAAAAATGCAGAAATTGAGCTTAAGGTGTAGTTAAACAAATCCTAAGCTATTCTTCTTTTCTGCAAATTAGATGGCGGAACGGTGGTAAACAAAACAAGAAAATTAACAGAGTTGAGAAACACTTATTGAGTCATGTAGAAGCACAGGAATTCCGTAATTACTCCTTGGCCAATTAAACACATCAAACAATTTCGAAATCCATGCCTTCAGCAGTCTTTGATTATAGAAAGTATGACAGTTACAGTGCGGGTCTCTGCTTGAAGAAAATGTCGAGATAAAGATTAAACAATTTCCTCGACTCACTCACCAACCAACCAACCATCTTTCAGGGTGGTATATATAAGCAAAATATCAGAAAGTCATTTATTACAATTGACCTAAACAGGTCTATTGGAAAACTTTTCTAAAAACTAAGTGTCGCTGGAATTAAATGCAGGTAAGTCCTTTGGGCTGCGCTAGAGGCAGCTGAATCAAAAGGAGTGCAATGTGACCCTTGGAGGCTTGATACGGTACTGCTGGAATGACTGTGCTTTGGGATCTGTAGTTCTGTTCTGGTGCGAGTTAAATGTGCAATAATTATAATTAGAGGGTTTTGAGTGGCTTCGCCCTCTTTCTTTGACTTTGCTAGAAGGTATTAAATGTTCTCCTGCTTTGGACTGCTGTTAAGATCTTTCGCTGATACTCTTTGCCGCTACATTGATGGTCTCCGCCGCTTGCTGATACTATTTGACATGCTTTTTTCCTGTTGATTTGACCTGATACTCTTTAATCTCTATCTCTGGTCCTTTCCTGTCTTTAAACCAGATTAATTTGGCAAAATCGGGCAATTTTGGGCTTTTTCGGCGCAAAACGGGCCAAGGAATCAAAAGATTCCATAAAGATTCCCCAAAACGGCCTATTTCCCATAGCGATGCGCAATTAGCGCTTCGCGCTAATCGCGCATCGAAAACTGCCTCTGTTTCTTGTTTTGGAGCTCCGAAGTGCGATTTTTCTTCCTGCGCGAATTTTCAGTTTCTTGGCTGCTGACATCAGCAGTACGGCGGGTGACCTCAGCCTGCTGACGTCAGCGATGGGTCCTTGGTACAGATGTGACGTGGTGGGGTGCTCATACTTTTAGGCGATGCGATGAACTTCTCCCGATGCGATCGCAATATCGCGTCGGCGGGGGACGAGGGGGTATTTTAGTTGGATATGCGACGCTTGCGATTGCCGATATCGCGATATCGCATCAGGTAACGATGGATGGGGCATAACTTATATGGTGAGAATATTGTGATCTTGCGATGCGAGTTGACGTTCTAGGATCTGCGGAGTGTTAAGGAAATCAACAAGGGTCTATTGCGATTGGGAGGAGTGAGTACGTGCGTTAGAAAAGCATTTGAGGTTTTAGAAGGGGTCAGATAACTTAAAAAGGGATTTTATACTCTGGAAGGAGTCCATTGTATTTAGAAGATGGTTTGAAGGGGCAGCATGAGGGCTCTTGCCAAGTTTCAGACAAACTGAGCAATTCCCGGGGGTACTTATGGTTATCTTTCAACCAGGGGGAGGGATATTTACATAGGGGATTATTTACATGTTTTTAGTACGGGGATAGGGAAAATATAAGGATTTAAATAATAATGTCAGTGGTTAATATGGATATGGTAAGAAAGCTCTAAGTTCGGGAGATCTTAGGCTGCAACGAGGGAATATAATCTTATAGAGAGGATATGGAATTTCTTTGAGTGAAGTAGATCTTCACCCAAGCTAATGACATGAAAATGATGGAACTTAAGAGGTATCAAGCAGATCTTGACCTCTTTTGGGGAAATTAGTTAATTATTTGGGGGAGATGGAGGAAGGAAGTTAGTTATGCCTGTTTTTGAGTTTCTCACATAGAACTGCCTGGTGATTGTGTCCTGAGTAGAGATGACACCTAAAAACCTGGAACTGATGAGCGATCAGAATTCTGCAACCTCAACTACCTACCCAACCTACTTACCTAACATCTTCTTTTGGTTTGGGTGCACTTAGACTTGCAAACCCATCATTTCAATTTTTCTTTTTTATGCTTTCCTATTTACAGACTACCCTTATTTCATCCGAGGGCCTAGATTAAGATGTTGGGCTCCTTTGATTCTCTACCTATCTAAGAATTTGCCAAGATTAAGCTGTTTGGATAGATTTTCATTCTCTATATTCTAAAATAGGAAATTGAAACCTAGGGAGACCAAGATTAAGCTGTTTGGACCTCCCTTTAACTGAAAATTGTACAACACTGGAATAACTTCTCAAAATTTGGAAAGCAGTTAGATGAAATCTAAGTAGCCTTCTTCGCTTGGAGACTATTAAGAAAATATGGAACATTGCAGCATGCAAAGTATAACATATTTGGTCTGTAAAAATGTCAATCATGAAATATGAGTAACCTGCTGCAGCAGGACGCTAACAGTGTTAATGGCTCTCAAGGTACTCTAGTACAATATGTATGGTGTGAATGAATGAGTTATGTCGATCATCACAAAAAATCTTTCGGTCGAAGGCCAATGATGTAAACCTATCATCGAGAACAAAGATAATTGCAATTGATGTATGTAAGCACTAAGGTACCGAAAGGGTATTTCCAAATCAACTTCCTAGATAATGAGATGATGTCAACTAGCGGGTGACCATTCGCAGGAGGGCCTTGATGTATCCCTCATCAACGACACAAAATGGGTATGATGATTTGAGATAGAATGATTTTGATATGGAGTTGAATCATGAATGATAAACATGGAATGAAAACTTAAGAGTATTTTAGTAGATATTGAATAAATGGCTTCTCTTGAACACAACAAAGACACTGAAATGGAGTTGGCAGCATTGACCCAAAACCAAAATGGAGGCTTTGAAAAGGTATGATAAACCAAAATACAAGCAGATTCCCCAACCCAACAGTCATGGAGATGAAGTGGAAGAGTGTCGTGTTCAAGAGCGACTCGTTGTGATTAATAAGTGGAGTATCCCATTTTCCCAATTTCCCCAACCATTATTGGTCAATACCTCTTTATTTTTGAAAATCTTAAGGAGTATAAAAAATGCTTGATTTGTAGATGATCCTTGAAGGGAATTCATCTGAGAATATTTAACAAACCCAGAGAAGGAGTGGTTCGGTCTCATCATGATTGATGAGTCGATCATTGTTTGATGCTTTTATGAGTCCAGCGAAGGTGAAAAATAAACATATTTTTCATGTTTAGAGAGTTTTAAAAAGAGGTGAAAAAGAAAAATCCAAAGGTTCATTTTCATAGATAGTCTCTTGAGTCTGAAAAGGTAGAAAACAATACTCAAGAGATCCTCTTAGCCATGTTCAACTAAGTTATTCCTTTTTCGTAAGTAGCCTATCTTAATCTGGAAAAGGGTTAAACTTATACTAAGTAGACGTATTTTCATTTACTTTAACAAGTTCAAAAAGACAAGTACTTGACAATCTTTTCATACGTTGGGATTCTAAAAGCCACTGAAAGAGAACTCTAAGGTGATTCCTTTTCATAATTTCACAAAGCCCAAAAAAGTGATAAAAGTTTACTTAGTGAAAATGATCTTATTCCATTCAAAACACTACATAATCCATTAAACAATTGTCAAACTGCTTAGAACACCATCAAAAGGATTAAAAATACTTGTTTCATGATAAATTGACCAATAACAAGGTCAAAACATTAAATGCGAATAAAATAATGGAAAAATGACCATAAATGTCTAAAATGACAATTCATTTTTACCATTTCACATTTACCGTTTGACGTTGGAGCTCTGAGTGATTTTTACCCTTGATCTTTTGCAATTGCTTGTGGTTAATTCGAAGGATCATTTCAGGCACCATCACTACCAAGTAGGAGCTAAGACCTTTCTCTTTCTTTTCATGATGACATTTTGCAGTTTCATGCACATTTTTTGGGTTTTTGGAGACCCTATGGCACAAATATTGCACCCCTAGATTAGCACACCCCCAGAAGGTCGAAAGGTGTGTTGATTCTAGAGACTTAACACTGGAGGGAGCACTGCAACACACTACCCTCCCTTAGGGGGTGCGTGTTGGACGCATAACAATAATTTCTTTCAATAGTTTCTCTTAAAATTTGTGAGGTTTTTTTAACATGAAATTGATCCTAATGGGTCTCTTTGTGATGTTTCAGGACTTCATTACTATAAAATGTCTCTTATATGGTAGGAAAGAGAACATGAAGAACAAGATATGAATGCATCAAATGATCCTGCTACCATCCAGGCACTAAGAAATTGTGGATTGCTAAAATTCTTCTAGCTTCCCAAAATGAGGCACCATATGGAATTGAATATATTGTACGCACATGGGATGTTAAAATTCAAGCTCGGAGCTTATCTTCTCAAGATAAAGGTAGAAGACATATATTTCTTGATTGGTCTATCTAGATGAGGTGCCCATGACACTTTCATAGGCATGAGAAGGGGAGGAGTAACAATCAAGGATTTTGTCACCACTCATTGTAGACCTTGAGCCCAGCTGACTAAGGATGAAAAAATCAACATAAAAGACGTGGTATGACTACCTCTAAGAAAAATAATGTTCATTATCACTAGATTGGCAGGTAGATCTACACTACATGTGGCCAACATGTCATACATGGAGTATGCTCTAGAATGCATCGAGGCAATCGTCTTCAACTAGAGTGAGGGAATGTTGGTCAACATGAAAGAAAAACTGACTAGAGAAAAATATGGGAGACTAAAGAAATTTGGCTATGGAGAAATCTTGGTATCCTTTACTCTAAAGAGGATTCCATTGCTATGACCTCAACATATCTCACTCAAGCCCATTGATGTGAGAGTTCCACAAATAAGGAGGTGGATAGATCTCATGTCCCGCCATGCAAGTCCATCGTCCATGAGCTTTACACCAGTTTTTTTCAGATGGTTGTGCATGTAGTTTTTCATGGTAGATTATTATCCATATGTAGGGGTGTATTTTTGCGAAGACTTAGAGCTCGCGCTTCCCGAGGGAGAGAAATGGGGTGTTATAGGTAAGATATTTTTACCATTTTTTATTTTGAGATTTACAATTTTTTTTGTGTTTTTTGATGTTTCTGAGACTAAACTATTGATTTGTACATGCATATATTGGACCCATTCAACTTGCGGGTGTCTCATATCTCCAACAAGCAAGAGACCCATAACCAACAACAACACCAATATAGGTTTCTGCAATAGGACGAGAAGTACTACAAGGTCTCAACATAGCAGAGACCCTTGTATAGGTGGAGCGTCATATGGAGGGGCAGAAACATGGTATAGTTAAGACCATGGTCAACCAACATCTTATGCGATTACAACGACATACTATTGGAGTGCCAGGGTGTATTGGTCAGCTACTTCACAAAATAGCTCATGCAGTGGCATGTTATGATGAACACTATGATTAGTCTACTAGGAGGCATACAACCATATTTTCATGTATATTTTTAGATATGTTAGGCAATGTTTCCATATGTGTCTCGGGCAAATTTTTTGTAAAAACAAATATTTTAAATATATAACTATATTCAAAGTTTCCTACATTTCTATTATCACTTTCAATTGATTTGATGTGTATTGAAATTATTTACTTGTGTTGCAAATGACTATCTAAAACATGATTAGCTAATGCATATGTCAATGTATTTAGATTTCTTGAAATGTTTGAAGTTGGATGTAATCAAAGTGTATTTCTAGAAGGAGAACCCTTAAGAACATGCGAAGCATAGCTGGACTTCTAATTGAGTAGACATTTGTCAACTGTAGTAATACAAGCTCTGATTCCAATTTGATGATTGTATGATAGATACCATGTGAAATAACATCAAATAGTAGTTTGATCAATGTGTTATACTCAATGATGTTATTGGTAGAGAGACCTAGACAAATCAATTTTAGACTCACTAACTCACCATTTGGAGTGAATATGGCCCATGCTGCAGAAGATAGGTTCCGAGTACTACACCTAGCACCATTAGCAT
Organism: Pinus taeda; assembly: GCA_000404065.3. NCBI lineage: Eukaryota > Viridiplantae > Streptophyta > Pinopsida > Pinales > Pinaceae > Pinus > Pinus taeda. Next base: position 115,997 of record APFE030535584.1, on the reverse strand, counting down.
AACCAACAAATGGTTCCAAGGATGTTGACATCTACAAACCAAATGGAAATGGGATTAACAGAAACCAAAGGAAATTCCGAGGGGATACACTACAAACACACTCTAAACACCTATATACATCATGTACACAATATACTATGTAAAATCAAGCATAGTATTTTTTAACATGCAACCCATTTCTAGGCTATGCTAGTGGAACTCCATCAAAAGCTACTAGCTCATAGGCACCTTTTGCGAGAACATGTTTGACAATATATGGACCTACCCACATGGGCTAGAATTTTCTTGAACCTAATTTATCGGACTCTTGGTTGTAAAGCAGAAAAAGGCCTTCTTCTAAAAAGACACGAGGTTTGACACTCTTGTCAGACTGCGCCTTGATACATCTTTTATGAGCTTCATTAGCTAAAGCGGTATCACGTTGTGTCTCATCTAAGCGCATCAAATGTAAATGACGCTCCTCTTCTGTAGAAGTGGTAGGAAGAAGTTATATAACCAGTTTTAATGATAGAATCTCACATTCTATCAAAAGGATAGCTTCTAGACCATAAACCAACAGAAACAATGTAAATTTGGTATTAGTCTTAATGAAGGTTCAATATTCCCATAAGGTAGCAAAAAGAACAAAATTCCAGTTTGATTTATGGACCCCTATGATACGTTGAAGCATAGTTTTAAGAACCTTATTTATAGCCTCAACTTGTCAATTCGGTTGTGGATAATAGGGAGTGGAACTTTCATGGGAAAGTCCTAGCTTGGAAATCAGTTTGGTCATCATATGATTCTGGAAATGCTTTATGTGATCCGTAAATATGGCTTTTGGAACACCAAATCATGCGATGACATGGTTGAAAAAGAAATATGCAGTTGTTTCATCGGTATTGTTAAATATAAGCATCGCCTTGACCCATTTGGTAAAGTAATAAAGAGTTATAATGATATAGGCATTCCCCCTAGCCAAGTGAGGGTTACATGTCATGAAATCAATACCCCATTTGGTAAAGGGACCTACAACAACAATAGGATGCATAGGTGTGAGTGGAGCATGAGTCTTATGATAATTTTTTTTGCATGAATGACACTTTTGGACAATGCGAATGCAATCATGAAAAATGGTGGGCCAAAATTAACCAACACGTAGTATCTTCTGTGCAGTAGCAAAACTAGATAAATGACCGCCACATGCCCCCGATTGGCATTCATTATGGAATTTATTAACCTCCTCATGGGTGAGGAACCTTTGGAAAGTTGTATCTATACCACATTGATAGAGGGTATCACCAATGATTATATAATATTTGGCTTGATATCAAATACGTCGTTACTTGAAGCAAGAGGTATTAGACTGGAAAGTATCAGTCTTGTGATATACAAGGATGTTTTGATACAAAGGGTTAGATGATGACATTAGAAACAATGACTCATCTAGGATTGAATTTTTAGACGTGGATTCAAAACCTCCTGTGGGAAGGTCACAAATTAGCTCAGTGCAAACCAAGGATTTATTTGACTTGGATTTGATGAATTCTAGGTCAAACTCCTGCAGGATGACGATCACTTTGGAGTACTTTCCCCCAGAAATTGATGTGACAAAATGCATGTCATAGGGTTACAATTTGAAATGACCATAGTTTTCTAGATAAATATATAATGGAAAATATTTTAACAACTTAAAAAGTCGCAAAAGCTAACTTCTCAAAGTGAGTGTACTTGACTTCGACATCATTAAGATTCTGACTCAAGTAGTAAATGGGATGTTCAACCCCTACATCATCATCTTGAACCAATACCATTGTGATGGTAGTAACTGTAGTGACGAGATACAATAAATAATGATGTTAGTAATCTGGGTGATATAACAGAGATGACTCAATCAGTACATCTTTCAAGGCATCAAAAACCTTTTCAGTAATGTTGTCCCAATGGAAGGGAACCCCTTTCTTTAGTAGGAAATTGAATCCTTTGGTCAACCTAGTGTATTTAGGGACAAACCTTAGTAGAAACTTAGCCTTCCCTTGGAGTCGTTGGAGCTGAAGGAGGGAAGAAGGCGCATTCAGATCCATGATCACCTGAACTTTCAGAGTATCGATATAAATTCCATGTTTTGAAACCAAAAAATCAAGAGATTTTCCAAATCTAATGCAAAACACACATTTGTGAGGGTGTAGTCGAATATTGTAATGCCTACATCATAAGAAAATGGCTCGAAGATGCATTAGGTGATCAACCCAATCTTTTGAGCGAGTAGGGAGATCATCCTAATAAGGTTGCATGATGTGTTTGATATCATGGAAGGAATAATTCATTGCCTTATGAAACGTATCACCAAAATTCTTCGATCCGAAAGGGAGTTTATGGTATGAAGACGTGCCCTACGGACAAATAAAATGGAGTTTTAGGTTGATAGGATGGGAGAATGTTGATCTGATTATAGCCGGAAAATCCATCCATGAATGAATAGATTTCATAACGAGGACAATCATCAACAATCTCGTCAATGAATGCGGTGGGTTAATTATTCTTTGGACGCACATGATTTATGTCCCGATAATCGACATATACATGAATTGTTCCCTGTTTCTTCATGATAGGAAAAACATTTGACACCCAATCAGTCAAAGGAACTAGATAGATGAAACCAACACATATAAGTTTTTCAACTTCAGATTTAATTGTGGCAGCCTTCTTTGGATGGACCAGATGAAGGCACTGTCGGATTGGTTTATCATCCCGATATGTTTTTATTTCATGAACCATGATGTTTGGATCGATCCCTAGAATTTATTCATATGACCATACAAAGACATATCAAAATTCCTGAAATAGAGCTTTGTAATTCTTAATATCATATGTAGAGAAAGATGCATTGATATGTAGATTCTCGATAATGCGGAGCTTAATTGAGATATCGAGAGGGATCGTCTCTTCAATATTCGATAGGTTTTTCTCTGAATTGACATCATGAATGGAAACAAAATTTGTAGAGAGATTAATGATATTGAGTTAATAAAGGTCATTACAATTATCCTTGATGGAATCTAGCAAGGAGGAATGATTGTGATGATCATCCCACGACACATCATTTGGCATCATGATCTTCATGATGCTCTCTTGGGTATGGAATTCATGAGAGAAAGGATTAGAAGACATGCTATAATCTAATGAGTGATCGACCTAATTGATTGAAGAGACTAAATAGGAATGAGCCCACAAGATAAATGAATGACTTCATAATTAGGCTCGATAGGGCTAAGTAGCATACAATTTCCAAAAATATTGATGTTAGTTTTGTTTGGTAACTACCCAAGGATTAGTTGGAATAGTAGAAGAGGATATCATATTAATATAGGCAATCGAAGAAGAGATTTTGGGAATCGAAGCAATAGGAAGTGAAAAGGTTCCCATGAGAGAGGAATCCTTAAGGAATCTGACCCTGACATGCTGATATGGGTGTAGAGTTTCCCATACGAGAGGGAAATTTCCAATAAATGGAGAATTATAGGTGAAAAACATGAGTTGATCAATGGCTACTATGCCACCTTTATGAGGAAAGGAGACAATTCAAAAATAATTTGAAACAACAATAGCCATAGCATAAACCCATGTGTAACCCAATAGAATATTATAATTGAGTGGTACGTCAATAAATTCAAATTCTATGGATACAAATTTGCCTCCCAATTCTACTTGTAAGGAATTCAAAATCCCACAAGGTTTATAGCTTCTTTCGCCAAAAGCTTTCATGGTGGTGGGCGACTGACTCAATTGAGGAGAACCAATGGCCTTCCAATAAAACAAGGACGTGATGTTGGTTGATGCTTCTTCATCCATAATACAACGATGAATATTCTTACCACGGACGACAACCTAGATCATAAATGTTAATTGAGCCATAAATCTAGGTGTATAGTTCTCATGATTGAAAATGACAAGGGTTAAATTTGAAGGATCGATGCATCCAATCGCAGAAAGCAAAGCCTTTTTTTAGGTGGGAAAATTTAGCGACGCCTCGAGAGTATACGTAGTTGATGGAGACTGAGCCAAGTCCTCAACTATGCTGTAATTTTGAGTAGCTCTCACATGAGGGTTGAAAGCAGAATTATGGATAAGGCCCTTTAGAGGCTTAATAGTCAATTGTGTAGGAATCATACGAGGAGCAAGATTTGGTGGAGATGCAATCAAACTGATAGGTTGATTAGTAGCCTATATGTTTAGGGAACTCACATTACCATAGTGTTTTTTATGAGTAGCCACAATAATATCGGTTTTTGATTTAGTGAAATAAAGCATCACAACTGAGTTAGAGGAATTAGGGTCCCAAGCAACCAAATGAGTCTCCTGATTTAGAAATGGATCTGTCAACACGATAGGTGAAGTAGAATATTTCATAAATTTTTTAACTTCCACCTAGTTATGTCAGTCACGAGTGAAGTGTTCCTCATTACAAATTAGAAATGGGTAACAAGGTCTCTATTTCTCGTCAAAAGATTGATTTTTTTGTTTATCTTGTGGATGAGAGTATTTATTCTTCTTAAATTTTCCTTTCTTCTTACTATTGAGTTGCTATTGATATTGTAGTTTATAAGAATGAACGACATTGATCTCGGAAGTCAAATCCATAGTAGGATTGAATTGAGGGATTTAAGAAGTTGTGGTAAGAGTAGTACCAGATGGTTTACTCACTGGCTGCGAACTGGCAGAACTAATCACGTCATCAACAACATGAGATTCTTTACCAGGATCTTGAGGAACAGTGTTCAAAGGTCATGGAGCATTTGGTATCTTATCATAAAGTGTTCCAGATTGGGTATAAATGAGATCCAAGTACAGGGCACAAGCAATTACTTACTCTTCGATTACAACTCCACCCGTAGCTACGTCTTATGTTATATGGACCAACATAGACTTAGTAAACCATTCCACTAATAATTGATCCATAACATATGTATTAACCAATAGATGACGACGTCCCCACTCATGAATATGACCAAATATGTGAGTGGAATCAGATTGTTTGAAGTTGGTTAAAAGTTTCGTTCCAGTTTAGTATTTGATGGGAAGCTGGAAATGTGTGTGGAAGGTGCTAGTCAAGGCACTAAAATTATTAAACAAACCTCTTAGTAATTCAATATACTAGTTTAGCTTCTGTACTAGTAAGAGTGTGCTGGAAAAGATGTTATCAAATCGAATCATCATTAAGGGATTTCGACGAACACCACATATGATAAGTCATGACATGTGTTGATGGGTCTTGTCTAGGATTCCCATTGAATTTTGGGATATCATAAGGCAATTTTGTAGGAATAATCTACCACCAAGGAGAATGAACAATAGGATCGTTGGCGATCCGAGTCAAATCAAGCAATTTGAGAGTTGCCAAAAACAACAACTTAGTGTTAAAATATGGTGGCGGATAACCTAGATAAGAGGGAATAGCCTAAGAAATAGGTATCTACGCTCCATGATAGGGATGGATTTGATAAAGAGGAACCTGGGCACCATAATAAGAAGGATTATGATAACCAACATATAAATAGTTGTAATTTCCTCCTCCCACATTTACCCACTTTCACTGGCTCACCTAGGGTAAACATGAACTGAGGTCACTATGATAAGACTCAACCTCCTATATGACCTTAAGGAAATGGAGTTGAAAATTTGAGACGTTACTGACTTCCCTCACGTGCTACAGGACCTTCAGGAGAAACCCAACCCCTCCCGGTTGTGAGAAAAATATATATTACGAAGTAATGGAACACATAAAATATTGTAGAAATATAAACACAAAAAATGCATAAAACAAGTGAGACACATATATACATGGTTCAACCAATTTGGGCTATGTCCATGGAGAAACAACTAATCCTTCCTTTATATTATCCAAAAAAATGAAGAGATACAACCTACAACAAATCTGTTGTAATGTCCTCTTGTCTCTCACACAATCTCCTCTCTTTTGTCGCTCAGAATACAAATAAATACAACTGCAATACAATTCCCTCTTATATAGATAGGAGTTGCCTTCTAGGGAAAAAAGCCTAAATTAAACGTAACTTCTACTGTTAGATCATTCGCCTAAGGAAAGGTCCAGATTGACAATGAAATTACAATATTTTGCAAGGCCATTTTACATCTATTTTTAGCTTCGGGGGTGCTGCCCCTGAACCCCCGCCAAGGGGGGGCTCATAAAAATCATTGTCACCCCCCCTGGACCCCCCTAGTAGTGAAAAAATGGGCGGCATTTCCGCCCCATTATGAACTAGGGTCAAATGCGACAATACCTCTAAATACAAAAGATAATTAGGCTCCACACCCAACAATCTTCCACTTGGAGACTAGTTATAGAAACTCCATCGTTTCTTCATTTTCTGGATAATGACTCCACTTTGGACCAGGCTATTTCTCATCTTCATCATCATACTTGAATACCAATTGAAACCGAGCAAAATCTTAGTTTCTCCTTGGTTATAACTTTCGTTAACATATCTGTAGGATTCTGGATAGTGTGTATCTTTTACAGCTTCAACTGTCCATCTTCCAACACTGACTATATGAAGTAGTACTTGAGCTATATATGTTTAGTCGTGGAATGAAATCTGAGTTCTTTGTAAGATGAATGGCACTCTGTTTGTCACTATATAACCTACCCAACTCCTGCTTCTTACTCAATTCATCCAGAGACCTTTGTAACCATATCATTTTTTTACTAGCCTTTATAGTAGCAACATACTCTACTTCCATCGTTGAGAGTGAAACAACACTTTGCAATTTTGAAACCCAACTTACATTTGTTCCACCTATAATAAACACATTCCCTGTGGTGCTCCTCTTGTTATCTTTATCACCTGACATATTTGCATCAACATATCCCTATAGAGAAATGTTTGAAGCACCAAAGAATAATGCTTGATATGTGGTACCTCTCAAATACCTGAGAATCCACTTTACTGCCATTCAATTTTCTTTTCCTAAATTTTTCATGTATCTACTTACAAATCCCACTACATGTGTAATATCAAGCCTTGTGCATACCATTGCATAGATTAAGCTTCCAACTGTTGATGCATATGGAACTTTAGACATATAATCCATCTCTTTCTGAGTCTTAGGACAAATATCCTTACTTAGTTTGAAATGGCTAGCCAAAGGTGTAGTAACTGGTTTTATGTTCTACATATTAAATATTTCCAACACCTTTTGTATGTAGTCACTCTGAGACAATGTTAATTTGCGATTTTTCTTGTCTCTAGTTATTCTCATATGAAGGATTTTTTTGCAACACCCAAATCGTTCATTGCAAATGAATTTTCCAATTTTCCTTTGAGCACATTTATTTCCTACATGTTAGACCCTGCAACAAGCATGTCATCTACATAAAATAATAATATAATATTATTGCGATCATTTTTCCTTTTGAGATAAACACAATGATCAGAGTGACATCTAGTATAACTTTGTTTAGACATAAACCAGTCAAATTTTAGATACCACTGCCGTGGAGCCTGTTTTAAGCCATACAAGTTCTTCTTCAACCTCCGCACTAGTTTCTCCTTCCCTTTGACCTCATATCCTTGTGGCTACTACATATAGATCTCTTCCTGCAATTCCCCAAGGAGAAAGTCCGTCTTTACATCTAACTTCTCAAAATTCAAATCTTCTGACGCTACTAGAGATAAAATAGTTATGATTGAAGTCATTTTAACAACAGGGGAAAATATTTCATCAAAGTCTATACCTTTCTTTTATGCAAAACCCTTCACCACAAGTCTAGCTTTATACCTTTTTCTACCTCCATCTTCTTATTTCAACCTGTAAACCCATTTATTCTACAAAATTGTTTCCTCAAAGGCAACCTTACTAAGTCCCAAGTCTGGTTATGTACCAAGGATTCCATCTCTTCTTTCATGGCTAGCTCCCACTTCTTCCTGATTTCTACCTGCACCGCTTCTTCATAAAATTCTGGTTCATCAAAATCAGTCAACAATACATAATATAATGAAGGAGAGTATCATTTAGTGGATCTACTTATCCTGGTAGATATTCTAACACCACTTTCAAGTGTTTGAGGTGCCTGTTGTTGTTATGGTTGTTGTTGTTTTGGCTATTGATCATTATGATTTTCAGGCATCTTTAATTTTTTTGTGATCTCGTCAAGCACTGTGTATTCTCTATTTTATTTTTCCTGTTTCTTTTCCTGCATTTGATCCTTATAAAAAACCTTTTCATTGAATATTACATCTCTTCTCCTAATGATTTTATGATTTTCATAATCAAATAAGTGATAACCAAAATCATTAACACCATATCCAATAAATGTACATTTATTTTATTTTTCCTCAAGCTTTGTTCTATTTTCTTTATTAAGTGGACAAAGGCTTCACAATGAAAGGTATATAAAAATAACTAGTTTACCTTTTTTCTTGTCCATGCCTCCTCTAGAACACATCCATTTGAGGAACTTGAAGGCCTTCTGTTTATTAGATAAACAACATTATCTACAACATCTACCCAAAATTATAAAGGCAATCTTGCATGCAATTTCATGCACCTTGCACGCTCCATGATTGTCCTATTCATCCTTTTTGACACACCATTTTCTTGTGGTGATCCTGGAATTGTCTTCTCTCTGCGAATTCCATGATTTGAACAGTGCTTATCAAACTCTCTAGTGCAATATTCACCTCCATTTTCTGATGTGAAATACTTCAACCTTTTCCCTGTCTCATTCTCAACCAATGCTTTCCATTTCTTGAAAGTATCAAATACATTAGATTTATTTCAATACAATACATCCAAGTTTTTATGGTTGCATCATCAATAAAAGTAACATAATAACAAGAGCCATCGAGATATGATACCTGAGAAGTTCCCCATACATTTGTATGCACAAGCTATAATTTTTCGATCTTCTTTTATTTCCCAACAAAATTCCAAATCAACATGCTTCAAATCTAGCAACAAATTTCTTGAGTGAAGAATATTCGTCCCCTTCTCACTCATGTGCCCGATCTTGTGATGCCACAATGTTGTATCTACTCTTGTAGAGGTTAAAGCATTAACAAAATTATAAATACCAGTGCATTTCTCCTTTTTCTATTACCAGGGATCCTTTAGTGACCTTCCAAGTTTTATCAGTAAAAGTAGTTACAAAAATTTCACCTCCCAAATACCCCATTGAAATTAGTTTTTTCTTTAGATCTGGAACAAAAATTTCACCTCCCAAATACCCTATTGAAATTAGTTTTTTCTTCAGATCTGGAACATGCCTTACATCCTTCAATAGCCATTGGTTTCCATTCTATTGTTTTATGAAAAATTTACCCATTCCAATGATTTTACATGGTTTATCATCACCCAAATGAACCTGTCCAAAATCTCCTTGAACATAATCATGAAAATGTTTTCTATTAGGTGTGGCATGGAATGAGGCCCTTGAATCTACCACCTAGGCATCAATAATATTTTCTAATGAAATAATTAAAGCATCTTGAGACACATCACCTGTCACATTCACTTCATGATTGTTTCCTTGCTGCACGTCTCCTTCTTTTCCTTTCTGAGACTTGCAGTCCTTCTTCAGGTGTCATTTCTTCTTGCATTTCCAGCACACTATTCGTGATTTGGACTTGGATCTACCTTTCCTTGAATTATTGCAATATCCTAGGCTCTTTCCTCTTTCCATTTTTCTTCCCCTAGTCTCTGCAGTCAAAGAATTAACTGATGTTTGACCAAAGATTTTCTGTTGCATTTCCTTGCTAAGAATTTCACTGACAACATCATCAAACTTTTAAGTACTAGATCTAGAGATAGATTTACTAATGGCCATAACTAAACCATTCAAACTTTCTGGCAATGAGCATAGAAATAACAGAGCCCTAACTTCATCATCAAAATTTTACCCTATAGAACTTAACTAACTGGTAACTGTATTAAATTAATTTAAATGATCAGCAACAGATCCACCTTCTGACATCTTCATATTAAATAAACGCTTCACATGAAATACCTTATTTGAGGTCGAGGGCTTTCCATATAGTTTGGCTAATTCTGACATTAAACCCTTTGTTGTCGTTTCCTTTGAAATATTAAAGGCTACCGACACCGCTAGGTATAGAAATATTTTTCCAAGTGCCTTTCTGTTCAGAATATCCCATTCTATGTCTATCATATTCGTCAGCTTCTTTGTCTTTCCGCTCAATGGTAGGTACAAATCTTTATGATTACATAATATTCCATTTGCATCTTCCATAGCTAGTAGTTTTGGCCGTTAAATGTTTTGACCCTAAACATACCATCTTCTGCCATTGCTCCCACTTGAACTAGGAACCCTTCTATCCTACGAGTTTATCATCCAAATAGACCTTTAGATTTGATACCAGTTCTAAGAAAATTATGTATTATAGAGCAATGGAACACATAAAATATTGGAGAAATATAAACATAGAAAAGGCATAAAACAAGAGAGACACAGATATATGTGGTTCACCCAATTTGGGCTATGTCCACTAAGAAACAACCAATCCTTCCTTTATATTATCCAACAAAATGAAGAGATACAACCTACAACAAATCTGCTGTAATTTCCTCTTCACTCTCACATAATCTCCTCTCTCTTTTGTTTCTTTGAATACACATATATATAGCCGCAATACAATTCCCTCATATATATCAAGGGGTTGCCTTCTAGGGAAAAAAAACCCTAAATTAAACATAACTTCTACTGTCAGATCATTCACCTAATGAACAACCCAGATTGACTATGAAATCACAATATTTTACAAGGAAATTTTACATCTATTTTTAGCTTCAGGGGCAACACCGCTGAATCCCCTCCAATGGGGTGGGGGGGTGTTCATAAAAATCGTCATCGCCCCCCCTTGGCGGCGAACAAAAGGGTTGTGTTTCCACCTCATTATGAACTAGGGTCCAATGCGGTGATACCTCTGAGTCAAGAAGATAATGAGGCTCCACACCCAACATTAGTGCCCATCCCTTGAGATGACTGTCCTTTCTACTGACTAAGAGCCCAAGTCACTCCCTTTCCAAGCAACTGAGAGACTCTAGTTGCTCTCATGAGCCTACCTGAGTGCGACTATAGTCTTTTTCTACCAGTGTTATGCCAACGACTATGATATTGAAGGATATTTTCCAAGGTTATGACTTAGTCTCTACCTAGAACTCCATGAAATTTCTAGAACTCATAAAATACATAGAAATAATGCTTGTAAAACAAAACTGAAACTAGGACATAACCTGAACTTCCCCAATTGGGACTGACATTCTGCCAAACATTTGGTAAACCTGCAACCTATAGGTCATGAGTGCAAATTTGAACATAATGATCTGAAAAGCTATATGAGGTTTAACAACAAGGGTCAATAGCTTCTCACATTAGTTGTCATGACATCAATTAGGTCTTGCATTCATTATTCGTTCAATTACAAGTAAAAGCATGAAAATAGCCATGACTAAGAACTATCAAATAACCATGGTTATAACCAACATATAACCAGATAAATAACAATGAGAGAACAAATTAAAAAGACATATAATAAAAAGTACATTTCTCATAAAAATCCATAGGAACTTAGCTCTTATTAAACATAGGAAAAAGCCAACTTGGTTCGGGACTTCCATGTACCACTCAACCATAGATTTCTTGAACCAAATGTTTGTTTCAGCCAATAACCCCTGTGCCATATTCCAAGAATGAATGTGGGATCTCATGGGATAAACCAATCCATAAAAAACGAAGGGAATCCAGAGGTTAAACCACCTACACCCTCACCATATAGTGACCTCACCTAAACCGGTGTCAAGATCACAAAACCAAACCAAGCTTGGATCCCTCAAAATTTCTTCTTCAATACCTTAAGGAATTTTCCTATCTCCACCCTCAGTCTTTACTGTGTATCCTGCCATTACTAATCAAGGGATTCCTAAGCCTTTGGGAATTTTCACAATATCACCTCAACCATATAAAAAATCCTCTGGTAATCCAAAGCTTAAACTGGGAACAACCCTATCACACCATGGCTAGTTAGAAATGACAAGGCTAGGCTAAAATCCAGTGTCAGACCCGGAAAAACCCATGCCAATTACAACAAGAGAAAAAAATACCAACATGCACATACCATGCATGCCAAAACCAACTAGGAAATCATACATGAAACCTTTTATATACAAGTATTCCTGTTGAAGCTGCTTGATCCAAATTTTCCTTGCTTTCCTTGTCCTTCCTTTTCTTTCCTTGTCATTTATTTTCTTTCCTTGTCCTTTCTTTGTTTTCTTGCATTCATTCTTCTCTTGGTGTTGTTCTCCTCTTCGAAAACTAATTCCAAAACTAAATTGACAAAAGGCTAACAACTAATGCTCTAATGTACTTTTATTATTAATGCCTCTAATCTCTTCAATTTTCCTTTATTTTCCTCCTTACATGCAACCTATAACATTTCACCTCCCTTTTCTCCTAATTTCCTTTCTTTTCATAAATAAAATACCAATAATGCTTTTTTTTTCCTTTTCAAAGTTTTTTCGATTACCTTTGCCAATTTCCCTTAGCCATAAACACATCAAGTGATGCCCACTAGGATATTTTTCCTAAAATTCAAGTTGGAATAAGTGTTCATTGACTGTGGTGTTATTTTCCCTTTATTAACTTTTATTACATGAACTTTTAACTTGGGGATGTTACAGACCCCTTCCCCTTAGGGGAACACTGGCGTCAGTGTTTTGTGACACCTAAAACCAACAAAATCGTTGAAAATAAAAACATACTACCTATGGAGATTTATAACCCAACTCGTTGTAGTATTTACAATAACAACCTACTCAAAAGCAAAACCATCATGACAAGCATGACAACATGACAACCATACTCGTTATTGGAGCTTTATAACACAAGTCATGGCGGTATTCACAATAGCAACCATACATAAATATGTACAATACCAAAAACTCATTTTCCTCCATTGGAAAAGAATGAAGGATACATAGCCTACATCTGATCAACCATCTCCCATGTAGCTTCATCAAGCCCAAATTGCTTGGATTTCACTTTAACTTGGTCGATTGCTATGTTCTAGAGCATGAGATGTTTCTGCTACAATATGCAATGAGGTTTTAGCTGTAATTCTCCTTCTTTCTCCACCTACAATATAGACCAATCAATAACATGATCAACATCCTTTACATATATTTTAAGAAATGAACCATGAAGAACATCATGGACTTTCGTTGTCGGAGGAAATTCAAGTTTGTAGGCCATTGGTCCAATCATCTAAAGGATCTCAAAATGCCCGTAATACCATGGTGCCAACTTGGCACATGATCCAATCCTCAAGGATCTCTTCTTGGGCTTGATGCACAAATACACATGCTCCCCAACCTAAAACTCCTTAAATGCCCTGTGCTAGTCTACATAACTCTTTTTCTTGTCCTATCCTTCCTTTAGATTATTCTTTATAACTTGCATTTCTTGTTCCATATTTTCCAGCATGTCTGGTCCAATAAGTACCTTGTTTACTAGATCACTCCAAATTATGAGAGTGTTACAAATCCTCCCATATAGTGCCTCAAACAAACTCATCCTCAATGACTCTTGATAACCATTTTAATAAGCAAAATCACCTAATGGAAGGCACTCCTCCCATCTCCTCTTTTGGTGCATCACATACATCCTCATCATATCCTCCAATATCACGTTGAATTTCTCTATCTGTCAGTGGACAATAAGCTATACTGAAGGCCAAATCTATCCCCAAACCTACAAACAACTCCTTTCAAAACTTGGAAGTGAACTTGGCATCCCTGTCCAACACAATCTTCTTTGAAACACCATGCAATCTCACAATCTCCCTAATGAAGATCTGTGCTACCTCACTAGATGAATAGGTAGTATTTACTAGAATGAAGTGAGCTACCTTGCTCAACCTGTCTATCACAACCATGATAGAATCATGTTGCCTCGATGTCCTTGGAATACCTGTAATAAAATCCATGGAAATGACTATCCATTTCCATTTTAGAATCAGAATAGGCTGAAGTAACACACCTAGATGCTTACACTCTACTTTCACTTGCTGACAGTCCAAACATCTAGCCATGAATTCTACCACTTCCTTCTTCAGATTCCAACAATAGTATAACTTCTTCATTGCTGTCAATGTTTTCTGGTATCTTGGGTGACCTAAATACGGTTTTACCTAAAAACCCCTCAACATAAGCTTCTTGAATTCACTGTCATCTGACACATAGATCGTGAGAAGGTAGCCTACATATTGGTCACTTGTACCCTTCTGTAGCATGTGCGTAAGCTCCATGTACTTGTTATCCTGTTGTCCTTCCTGTAAGATTTGATCCTATAAATATGTCCCATATGAGCTCACTGTTGCAACATGGTTCAACTGCACTTTCCTGTTGAGAGCATCTGTAACCCTGTTCTCCTTACCCTTGATGTATCTGATCTCAAAGTCAAATTCACTGATTGTGGTCAACCATCTAGCTTTCCTAGCATTTATATTCAATTGTTCAAACATATATCTCAACCTGGTGTGATCGCTCATCAACACAAACCTCCTACCGAGAAGATAATGTCTCCACATCTTCAAGGCATGAATAATAGTTTCCAACTCGATATCATGAGTTGGATAATTGTGCTCGTGCTCATTTAGTTTCTTGCACTCATAACATATCACTTATCCCTTTTGCATAAGGACTCCACTAAGCCCTCTCTTGCAAGAATTTGTACACACTACAAATTATTTATACGGATCTGCAAGCTTTAACACTGGAGCATCCATCAACAACTACTTTAACTCTTCAAAATTGGCTGCACACTCCTTTGTCCATTCAAACTTCTTACCTTTCCTTTCCAATGATGTAATAAGGTAGGAAATGTGTGAGAAGTTCTTGATGAACCTCCTATAGTAACCTGCTAATCCAATGAATGAACTGACTTCATCCACATTGCTAGGATTTTCCCACTCCATGATATCTCTTACCTTTTCTAGATCTACTGTTATGCCTTCCTTAGAGACAACATGTCCAGAGTAGTGCACCTTTGTCTGAAAGAAACTACACTTTATAAGCCTGGCATACAACTAATTTTTTCCTAGCAACCTAAAAATTGTTGTTAAATGCTCGACATGCTCATCCTCATTCCTTAGAATATATCATGATGTCATCAATGAATACAAACAAACTTGTCTAGACAAGGACATAACACACTATTCATCAAGCACATAAAATTAGCTAGAGCATTAGTCAAACTGAATGGAACTACAACAAACTCATAATTCCCAAACCTAGTCCTGGAGGCAGTCTTGTAGATGTCCTCTTCTTTGATGCGTACCTGGTGGTATCTTGATCTTAAGTCAATATTTGAGAACACTGATTTTCCCTTTAACTAATCAAACAAGTCATCTAACCTCATTAAAAAATATATGTTCTTGATCATCACCTTTTTCAACTACCTGTAATCAATGCACAACCTGAGAGTACCATCCTTCTTCTTCACGAAAAATACTGGTGCACCCCGAGGCGATACACTTGGCCTAATGTATCCTTATCAAGTATTTCCTTCAACTAAAACTTCAACTCCATTGACTCTGATGTGCTCATCTTGTAAGGTGCTTTTGATGCTGGTGCTACCCCTAGTACCAACTCAGAAGAAAAATCCACTAAATCCGAAACATCTGCTGGGAACACATCCTGAAACTGTTGTAGTACGGGGTACCTCTTGAATATTTTTGCATCCTCGACATCCTTACCCTTGTCACTGGAAATATGAACTGCAAACATTACACACCCTTTCCTGCAACTGTGTTTAGCCTACATATCTATGATCATACTCACTGATGTAGGCTTCTTACTTCCTTGTAAGATTCTCTTTTCCCCATTATCATCTAGGCACTCAATAACCTTTTCATAATAATCTGCTTTGGTTCTGTGAAGATACAACCAATCCATACCCAAAATCATACTATATGATCCTAATGGAAGTACATTCAAATGTGTTACTGTAGGCATACCATTCAACTTGAATGCATAAGCTCTTACCTAGTGTTGCACTCTCTTCTTAGTACCTGTAGCCAACTGCACCAACCAAGACTCTGCATGCACTTCTTTTCTCAAGCCACACTTATCCATCACGTTAGGATTTACATAACTATAATTAGATCCATGATCAATCAAAATAGAAATAACTCGACCACAAAGCTTGTCTTCCATCTAAATAATGGATGCCTGGTGATTTGCCTACTTGTTGTCCATAGCTGCATAGATCCGAGGAATACTATGACCAACATCCCCAACTATCCGTGCCTTCTGAGCACTATATATATGAGGCTTACCTCCCTGGTATAATGGAAAATCCTTCTTACGATGATCATTGCCACATATCTAAAACTGAAATGGTCATGTATCATCGCCTCTAGTCTACTCCTCTCAAGGATGCGACCCATGCCCCTTCTCAATTGTATTGAACTTCTTGTATGGAACCACATTTTCTTTGTCACTTGCATCCTGGGGTCTTCCTCTCTTTGGTGGCTACTTCCCTTTAACTTTCTCATTTCCCTTCAAGTCACATTTAGGCTCAACTTTGTGCTTCCACTGCTCATAATAATGCTTAAATTTTGGATGGATTCCTCTTGTAATAACCCTAGTGAAAATTCCATGTAATAAAAGCTAATAAAGGAAAAATAATAACCATAGATTATGGGATACTTATTCCAAGTTGAATGTTGGGAAAAACATCCTAGTGGGTGTTCATTTGGTTTATTAGGGCTAAGGAAATTGGAAAAGGAAAAGGCTAAGGCATTTGGAAATGCAAAGTGGCATTAATTGACATTTTATTTATGAAAATAATGTAAATTAAGAGAAATGGAAGGTGAAAGGTCACAAGTTGCATGTGAGGAGGAAAATGAAGGAAAATAATGGAAAATGAAGAAAAAAGAGGCCTCATTAATAAAAAGGGTTTTGAGGATCAGTTGGTACCTTTTTTTAGTTCAGTTTTGAATCTCTCTCATTATTCTCTCTCTCTCTCTCTCTCACTCTTGGACACAAATTTTTCTTGGAGCACTTTGGCATTGGATCAAAAAAGGGAAAATAGGAAAAGGGGAAGTATAGATCAGGAAAGGAAGAGGATTATCAAGCATCTATAACATGATTCTTTTCAGGTATCGATTTTCATGTGTAGTTTCCTTGCTATATTTGGCATGCATGGTGTTGCATGCGTGTTATTAGTTCTCTTTCTGTCATTGGAATGGGTTTATCCAGGTGCGACAATGTTTTTTCAGCCTAGACTTTCCATTTCCAATTAACCATGGTGTGATGGCGTTCTCATGTTTTGGTTGAGATGGATTGTCGGATGGATTTGAAGCTGAGTGAGGTGGATCTCTGAATAAAATAGATCTCTGAATAAAATAACACATAACCTAGTAACCTCTGAACCAGACTATGGGTTTTCGTAAAGCCATATTTTGTGTTGCCTTTGTGGGCCTAGGAATCTTCGACCGGTGAATGGGGGGGATATATGGTAAAGCCTAGAGGTGGGTGCTATCCATTAGGCCTAGTAATCTTAGGATGGGATATATAGTAAATCCTGAAGAGTGAAGTCTTGGTTAGGGCGTACTGATTAGGTGTGGAATGCAGTAAATCCAAAAGAATAAAGTCTCGGTTATGGCCTAGTGGTCTGGTGTTGATTGTGGTAAAGCCTAGAGACTAGGAGATAGGAAAATTCCTCATAGTGTAGGTGGAGAAATACAGTGGAATCCAATCTTTTTTTGGCCTATTGATCCGGTGGAGATTATGGTAAAACCCGTTATTACATGTTTATTGTTTTGGCCTAGTGATCTGGTGGAGATCATGCTAAATCCTGTTATTACATGTTTATTGTTTTGGCCTAGTGATTTGGTGTCGATTGCAGTAAATCCTGGTTTATATTGATGAGGGTGACGTCGTTTAGCCTCAGGATGCCCTGGTTGGTTCTTTTGGTTTGAGTCCCACATTCATGCTTGGAATATGGCACGGGGGTAGTTGGATGAAGAGAGATTTGGCTTAGTTAATATATGGTCAGGTGGAACGTGGTAGTCCCATATTGGGTTGGCTTTTGCATTCATTAATAAGAGGTTCTTTCCTTAGTATCTTATGTGTAAATGTAATGGTTTATATGCGGATTCTATGCCTGATGTATCCTTGATATTTCTATTGTTTTTATGTTGGTTATAAGCATGTATTATGCTAGTGATGATGTATGGATCTCCTCATCTTTTGATTTGTAAATGAATGAACAATGTATCTATGACTTAATAGATGATAATTCAACTAATGATATAAGGGAATAATGCTTCTTAGCGATTCTTAGATAAGTATCAGACCCATATGGTTATATATGTTGTTTAAACCTGTAGATTACATATTTGTGACATGTTTGACAGAATTATTGTCATGGCTACTAGGGGTCTAATCAAGTTCTTATTCAAGTAATTGCATTTGTATCATTATTTTGTTGTTACCTTTCAGTGCTAAAAGTGTCATGAAGTTTTGGGCCTGAAAAAGTGGCATAAATCCCGAAGTTGCAGGCACAAGACTAAGGAGAAAAGTCCCTACACGCACCCATGCCTTGCTATGGAAGTGATTGGAGCCTCCCAGATGCACCCTTGTCCATATCAAGGGAGTATCCTAGGGTTTAATTGTCTAAAAACTCAGTGGACCCAGGGAGTGGTCATGGGGATGACTGGGAAAGCTTCTGGGAGTTCTGTAGCTGTTATGGAAGGCTTGTGTTGTGGGTTTCTGTCAATTCCACTTCCTTAAGGTCACCTACGATGTTGAGTCCCATTATAGTGGCCTCCCATCGCATATTTACCTCGGTTGGCCAATTACTTTGGTAGATGTGGGATGGGGGTGTTACACCTCTAGTGATGTAGGCTCATCAAACTCAATCTAGTCTCTATATGTTGTTGAAAACTCACTGATGAACCTATGAATCTTAGCCTTCTCATCCTTGAGATAAGGAACATACCTCAACAGCTCCAAAATCCTGCTAATTTACTCACCGTCTATCATAGAACCCATATGTAGCTCATAAAACTCATTAGATCTGTCATCATAGTACCTCTTCGACAAGTACTTCTTCTTAAAGAGTCTCTCAAACTCCTCCAAAATCAACTCGTTTTCCTGAATTCCGTTGACATTCTTCACATCTTCCCACCAAATATCTACTTTCCATTTAATACTAAAGGTGGCTATCTTGGCTTTCATGTTCCTTGAGTTTCTATGCAATTTGAAGAATTCCTCAGGTAAGTATTCACTCCTCCTATAAGGATGATGATGATGATGATTGTGATGATGTCTCTTGGATGAGGAACTAGAATGTTGCCCATACATACCAATCCTCCTACCAGGTGTATCTAATGATCTGCCACGTCTAACTGTGTCCCCTCTATCCAACCTGTATCCAAACCAAGGCCTGCTACCATAGGCTCCATTAGTTTTCTCTTCCTTCTCTTGACTAATCCTCAACTGTCCCCTTCTCTGTAACTCTGACAAGCTCTGACAGATTGCTACATTAACCTATACTTGCTTCTCATGAGCCCTTTCAAGCCTTTCCAGAGCCTTAACCAACTTTCCATTGTCTTCTTTGCAACTTCTAATCTCTTCCCTCAAGCTCCTCAATGTATCTGCCATACCAGGAGAATACTCTTCTCCTTTATGCCCAACTGAGATGTAGGGAGAGTCACAGGAACTATAGTCTACCATTTTTCTCGTCATCTTTGATTCTCTTCTTCCTGCAAGTGTACCATGTTAGATAAACCAAATAGATACCAAAATAAAATACTTACCTTAGTGATGTTTAGGGGAGGCTTATCTCATCTACAAGATCAATCCACATTAGCATGTACATTTATAATCATAAGCATATCAATATAATCATATCAACACATTAGCATAACAACATAATAACATCATGTGTGACCTTGCCAACTATATACCATGACCCCATGCATGACAACCATAACCTTGACAACATCAAACTTTACACAAAAGAGCAAAAACCCCTCTGGTGCCACCCCGTAACCACCTCCTCCCACATTTACCCACTTTCATAGTTGAAAATGTAAGTATGCTTGATATCCACAATTTTTATTGTACTTATATCATTAGATATTTATTGTAAAAGTAAAAGAAAAACAAGAAAATAAAATTATTTTTGAAGCATGGGTTTCATGCTCTTTTTATTTGTCAACTAGGTCAAGCATGTTATTCATGCATATAGGGTTTACTTGAGTTAAAAGAGTCCTTATAATATGTATAAGAAATTTCTTGGGCATTTGTATCATGAAATAAAAAATTATTTTGAGTCAAGAAACTCAAAAAGACCTCCATCACCAAGTTAGCCCTGTCTGTGTGAATTCGACCCTATGTAGGGCTTATTCAACTGCATGAAAGGCTATACTCTTATATATATATATATATATATATAATATATTATAATTGTTATTATATATAATAGTATATACTATTATTAATATATGTAATATATATATATATATATATAATTATATATATATATATATATATATATTGATGAAGACTTAATATTCTTTGGAATCCATCCATCACAAGTCTTATCTGCAACAAGAAGAAGAGAAAGCTGAGTGCGAAGGTAAAGAAAATGAGAAAAAGTCAAAGAGAAGAAGAAATATGAGTTTTTGAGCCTCCTTTCTCTCACACGTGCATATTTTCTGGTGTTACTTTACGATTTGTAGGGTCAAGAATTGCATGTCGAATTTTAGACCTGTTCAAGAGGTTCAAAACCTTGACTAGATCAAATTTTGATAGAGTTTATTTATTTTTTTACTTTGGGAGACTTTGACTCATTTGAAGGAGGATTTTTTGAAGGGCTAACTTGGTGATTGGAGAAGGTCTTTGTATTGGTCTTGAGGTCATGGATGTCTCATCTTGACTTGATTCTATAAGAAGAAGAATAATTTGAATGGGTTTTCCCCTAGGAGAGGCATTTTTCCTTGGATGAGAGCCTACTTCTTGTGTCTTTTGTTCTTGTCATGTTTATACATTTATGATTTGGTAATTGCTTGATGAAAGTATAAATAATAAAGAATTTTATGCCGATATAAAATAAAAAGTGATTATGAATTAAAGAGGAAACAAAATCCTAACTTCTACCCAGATTGATTTCTCAACATGGTATCAGAGCTAAGGTGAAGGAAGGAATACATGCAGATCACTTTGTTGGCACTCTATAAAGGAAGACATCCTGGAAGGAAGATCACTTTGTTGGCACTCTCTAGAGGAAGACATCCTAGAAGGAATATCACTTTAGTATCTCTCATCAATGGCAAGCTACATGAAGAAGCTTCTCAAGACTCTTTGGAGTCTCTTGGAAGTTGCAAATGAATATGTTATCGATGTCATCTCAAACATAGTAAAAGGTGTCAAATATGGAGGATTATTTTCCACTCTCACAGGTACTTTTGAGGATGATAACATGTGGATAATTGACAGTGGAGCCTCAAGACACATGACATGAGAATGTTGACAACTACAAAATATATCAAAATAAACCACTTCTCATTTAGTGAAGCATGGAGACAATAAGAGTTATCCGGTCAAGGGTGTTGGGTATACATATTTGGAGCTAGAAGGTGGTGGAAACATTCATCTCAATAAAATACTCTTCTTTCCAAGTTTGAAGAAAAAATTACTTTCTATTTCTTGTCTAGAAGATAAGGGTAAATAATTTCTTTTATAGGTTAGAAGGTTCTTGTTTGGGGAAAGGATTTTAGCATTGATAAAGCTAAGGTTATTGGGATTCGTGAGGGGAGGTTGTATAGGCTACCAACACCTCTTCCTCAAGCTCTTGTATATTTGGATATTATCCCTTATGAACTATGGTATAGAAGGTATGGCCACCATCACTACAAAATATTTCCCTGTTTAAGTGAAATTGTGAAAGGCATCCCAAATTTGAAAGAAGACCAAGGAGTTTGTAAGGGATGTGCTTTAGGGAAAAAAGTGAAGAATCCATTTAGAATAAGTGATAATAGGTCTAAAGAAATATTAGACCTCATTCATTCTGATGTATGTGGACCTATGACATAAAATCTGTTGGAGGTCATCAATATTATGTGACATTCATTGATGGTCTTTCAAGGAAAACATGGATTTATGTAATCAAAGGTAGAAGTAGAAGTGAAGATCTTGATAGAAAGGAATATAAACACTCTAATATCTGATAATGGCGGGGAATACAACTCAAAGGAACTTATATATTTTTTCAAGGAATAAGGTGTTAAGAGAGAGCTCGTAGTTCCCTATAATCCTAAACAAAATGGATTGGATGAGAGAAAGAATAAAATAATTGATGAATGTGTTAGAGCCATGATATGTGATCAAGATCTTCCTAATTTTTTATGGGGATAAGTAGCAGTGACAACAATACACATCCAAAATAGAATCCCACATAGAATTCTTGAAAATCTGACTCTAGAAGAAGTATGTTCAGGAAGGAAGCCTAATGCATATCATCTTTGAATATATTCAATCTTGCGTTTACATTCGAATTCCAAAATAAAAGAGGAAGAAGTTGGACTCCACCAGTATAAAGGGCATCTTTTTTAGCTATAAATCATCGTCAGAGGCCCACATAATCTATATTAAGAAAAAACATCATATTGAAGTCAATAGAAATGTCATTTTCAATGAAAACATTACATACAAAAAGTCCAAGGACATTCTCATTAACTTGGATGAAGAAGAAATACCCCTATTTGAAGAAGAAGAAGATCATGAAAACAATGAAGTACCTATAATCAATCAAGAATTTGAAGGACCAAGTGAACCTATTTAACAAACTATCATTCCATAAGTTCGAAAAAGGCTAGCTTGGGGAAGAGCAAGTTTACAAGAATTTGAAGGTCATGGATTAGCAAAAGAAACCTTTAGAGAAAGTAAAATACCTAAAAGGTACTCTGATTATGTGACGTATATGAAAAATCTTATTGAAGTTGAACCCTCCACCTATGAGCAAGCCACTGAACATGCATAATAGAGGAAAACAATGCAATAAGAGTACCAATCTATTATGAAGAATGGAGTATGGGAAATTATTCCTAGACCTAGTGACAAATAAATTTTCACTTACATATGAATTTATAAAATAAAACATGTAGTGGATGGGAGCATTGATAAATATGAGACAATATTTGTAGCTAGAGGCTTCACTGAAAAGGAAGGAATTGACGATGAAGAAACCTTTGCTCCTACCGCCAGGTACACTACTTTTAGATATTTTATTTCTTTAGCTGCCACTATGCGATGGAATATCCATCAAATTGGTGTCAAAACAACATTCTTGAATGAGATTATAGATGAAGAAGTATATATTGATAAGCCTCAAGGATTTGAGATCCATAATAGGAAAATTCACATCTGCGGACTGAAGAAGGCACTATATGGCTTGAAACAAGCTCCTAGAGCTTGGTATGTAAGAATAAATGCATACTTATTAAGAATTGGATTTGCCAACAGATATACAGATGCAAATATTTACATCAAGGTAGTCAAGAATGAACCTCTCATCATACTATTGTATGTGGATGAATTACTCATTAAAGGAACATATCATCAAATTCAAGAATGTAATAAGTTGTTGGAAGCAGAGTTCGAAATGGACCTTGGGCTTATGCATTATTATTTGGGATTATATGTTTGGAAAAAACTAGGTGAAATATATCTTGGTCAAGGAAAATATGTGATCAAGATTTTGCAAAAGTTTGGCATGATGGAGACTAGGCCCATGACAACTCCCATGATCACAAATTTGAAGAAAATGAAGAGTTAAAATTCTAGCTTTGTTGATCCCACAAGATATTGTCAGTTGGTTAGCTCCCTAATGTACTTGGTCAATGCTAGATCTGACATATGTTATGTAGTAAATGTTCCCAGTCAGTTTCAGTTGGGTCCATGTCATTAACATTGTGTAGTTTCCAAACATATCTTGAGATATCTAGGTGGGATGATTCATCACTACCTAAAATATGATGGCAATGAGATATTACTGTCAAGATTTACAAACTTTGACTAGGGTGACAGTGAGACATATGGAATAAGCACTAGTGGTGTTTTCTTTAGTTTGGCATATGCTATGATCTCATGAATGAGTTGAAAACAAGACGATGTTGCTTTGAGTAGTGCTGAATTTGAGTATGTTGCATCTTGTGAATCTGGAAAAGAAGTTGTTTAGATTAGGAAGCTTCTTATAGACCTATTTGGAGGACAAATGGATCCCATCATGATATTTTTTGACAACCAAAGTAGCATAAGGTTGATCAAGGACCTTGTGTTTCATGCTAGAACAAAGCATATTAAAAATAAGTACCATTATATTAGAAGTTTAGCACAAGAGAGGGTCATAAATATACAATATATCTCGATAAATGAATAAGTAGCTAATATTTTGACTAAATATCTTCCCAATAAGAAGCTTGAGCATTTGAGAAGTAAGCTTGGATTAGTTGATATCTCCTATTTGATTGCAATGGATAGATGATGAGTTGTTGTACCTTGGGATAAAAAACCTGTATGATGGTACTTAGGGTTGATAACTTAGTAGGTATCTTAGATGATACTTAGATTCTTGTTAGGGTTGGTATATTGGCAAGTAGCCTAGATTAAACCTAGAGCCCTATTAGGGTTGGTGTCTTGGCAGGTAGCCTAAGGTTAGTACCTTGGAAATACCCTAGATGATGCCTAGATCCCTAATAGGGTTGGTACCTTGGCAAGTAGCTTAGATGGTATCTATATCCCTGTTGGGTTGATACCTTGAAAATATCCTAGATGATACCTAGATCCCTTGATGGGCTGATACCTTGATAGTTGGCCTAGAGGGTATCTAGATCCTGAGCATTGTATATGTTGATTATGATATTCTTCTTGGAACTTTTCAACTTGAGGTCATCCTTGTACCATTTGTACAATTATGAATACCTCGCTAGTTAAGAGGGAGTGTTGAAAATGTAACTATTCTTGGTCTTCATAATTGTTACTATACTTATATCATTACATATTTATTGTAAAAGTAAAATAAAATATTTTTGAAGCATGGGTTTCATGCTCTTTTTATTTGTCAACTAGGTCAATCATGTTCATCGTTCTTCTATGGTTTTCTTGGGTCAAAAGAGTCATTATCATATGTATAAAACCCTTCTTGGGCATTTGTATCATGAGAAAAAAATATATTTTGAGCCAAGAAAGTAAAAAAGACCTCCATCAACAAGTCAACCTTGCCTGTGTGAAGTCGACATTGTGGAGGACTATTCGACCCCATGAAAAGGCTATATATATTGACAATGAATTCAACGCATTTGGCATCCATCCATCACAAGTTCAATCTAAAACAAGAAGAAGAGAAGACAAGTGTGAAGGTGAAGAAAAAGAGAAAAAGTTAAAGAGAAGATGAAACTTGAGTTTTTGAGCCTCCTCTCTCTCACACCTACGAATTTTCTGGGGTTACTGTAGGAGATGCAGGGCGAAGAATTGTAGGCCAAATTGTAGAATTTTTCAAGAGGGTGGGAACCTTGACAAGATTATATTTTCATAGAGTTTATTTTTGTTTATTTTGAGATACTTTGACTCGTTTGAAGGAGGATATTTTGGAGGGATGACTTGGTGATTGTAGAAGGTCTTGGTCTTGGTCTAGAGGCCATGAATGTCTCATTTTGAATTGATTCTATAAGAAGAAAAATATTTTGATTGGGTTTTGCCCTAAGAGAGGGGTTTTTCCCTAATTGAGAGCCTACATCTTATGTCTTTTGTTCTTGTGATCTTCATACATTTATTATTTGCTAATTTCTTAATGAAAGAAGAAATAATAACTAATTAAAGGCCAACACACAATCATAAGTAATTATCAAGTAAAGAGGAATCAAAACCCTAATTTGTACCTAGATTTATTTCCCAACACATTTCCATAATGAGATAGTGGAGGTTTGGTTAGAGTAAAATAACACCTCCCATTCCACCTGGAAGGAGCTAGGGGGTGGGAAGGACTGTTAAAGGGTGATATCAGAGCTAAAGGTTCAATACTAGAATTTTGCAGATAAGTTTGGGGCTCCATGTAATATGGAAATGTCTTAGATCCTGTTACAGAGTAATGCCAGGGCGTGATTTAACACTTGTGTTGAAAGGGCCTAGAATGATGATTCTTAGAACTCTATTGTAGAGTGTAGAAGCTATATTGATTAATGTTGTATGTTGTTGTAGAATTAATTATGGACTACATGTTTTGTGCAAGTATTGATTTTATGTGGGTATTATTTTCTAACAGGAATTCTAACTTGGAATGTGATGTTTCAAATAGCTATACACTAGTAAGATTATTGTGATTGAGCCAAGGTGATGGGTGAGAATATGTATTTATGTTTTAGATTATCTAATGGTTGAATGTGTATGACAACACATAAGAAGAAAACAAAGAGAAAAAAGAATGAGAAGTAGAATGATGCAGTATAGCATTGATAGATCTCAGCATGGACATGAAGAGGATTCAATGGAGAAAAGGAAAGAGGAAGTCACCCTATCTAGATGGATATTGTCAGAAGTTTAAGGGCTAATATAAGGAGAAACAAGGATGAAAATGAGAAGATTCTCAGATCTCGGGAGAAGAAGAAATAAGTAATTGTAGTCATATTGCAAATTCTGTTAGATTTGTAGAGACATAAACAACATGAGTTTTGATGTAGCTATAAGTTTAAGAAGAGTTCATCAGGAATTGGAAGACAAGAATTGAAGACTAATGGTGTAGAAGGAAGAAAATCTAATAAAAGACATTGGTAGGGAAGTGCAAACATAGAAAGGGGTGGAACTCCTCTGAGTACCCCAGAAACAAGGACATGAAGTTATGAGTAGCTTCCTAGTGCTATAAATAAAATGAAATGTCAGTGGAAAAGGAAAGGAAAATATTTCATTCCGAAAGAATTCAAGAAGGAAAAACCTGTCACATTTTATGGATAGGTGAAGAAGGCCGAGGAAGCAGAAACATGGCTATTTGGAATGAAGAAAATTTTCAGGGTCCATAATTACTCTAAAAATATGAAGGCAGGAGTAGAAAACTTTAGCCTGAGAGGCAAAGATGGCATCTGGTGGGAAGACCTGAAGAACCTTAAGAACATTCAAGAGGAAGAGTTTTCCTGGAGGATATTTAAAGGATATTTCTATAAGAATACCTATTTGAGGGTACTACGACAACAAACCCAAATAATTTTATGAACACAAGCTAGGGAACTGACAATTGTTGAATATACAACCATATTGATGGATTTGTTGAGGTATGTGCCCTACTTCAAGGACAAGAAACCAAATATTCAAAGGTATCTCAGTCAGTTTCCACAATCTTCCAGGGATACGATAGAGTTTGATGAGCCACAAACTCTAGAGGATGCTATCAAGAAGCTAAAGTACCACTAGGATCATTCCAAGCGCAAGTTTGAGTACAATTTTGATTAGAAAGAAAAGGGAAAACCTAACTTTAAAAGAAAGGGGCAAAGAACTACAAGAAACCAAGAAGGTAGAAATGTAATCTTCACTACATATAGAAGAGGTTATTTTCAATATAAACCCACTATTTCTAGTTGAGACCAGTTCTATAAGTCTTTAAGATGGGAAACAGATGGATTCGGGAGAAAACCCATAGAGTACTGAAATTGTGGGGAAGACCACCTACGAATGGATTTTCCTCAGCTATAGAAGAATCATACAAGGCTGTACAATTTATGAGAATTCGAGACAATAAATGATGTGGCTCAGATCATACCACACATATATGCAACATTGGACAATAAGAAGGCCAATCACCAAGCCTCAGTGGTTTGAAATGGAAGGTATGATAAACAACCAATTTGTATCCATTTCAATTGATCCTGGCTCAAATTTCAATTATGTGAGTCCATCAATTATAGAGATGTGTGCATTGAAGAGCACAACACATGAGAGTTATTGGTTGTTTCATTTGGCCACTAAGACTAAGCAGTGAGTTGAGCATGTGGTAAGAACATGTCTAGTTGTAATGGAAAATATTCCTACCTCATTGAACTTGAACTTACTACCATTGGGTTCATTCGATGTATTAATGAGCATGGATTCATTAGTAAGGCACAATACAAAAGTTGATTTCTTTAACAATTCAATCGAATATCTTAATAACATTAGAGAAAGAGAGATGTTGCAAGGGAAGAGGAAGCCAGTGATAGTTAGGAAAATAATTGTGCTGCAATTGAAGTGGTGTAGCAGAAAGGGATGTGAAATTTTCATTGTTCAACTATGTTGTAGCAGCTACAACCACCCTCCAAAATTTTGCCTTAGCTTCTTTTTGGAGCCTCCCTACCAATCTTTCATAGCAGCATGTCTTGCTTTGTCAAGTACAGAAGCTTCAGTGATTTTCTTGCAGAATGACAACCTGTTCATCAGAGCTTGTTGCATTCCCCTCATAGGCTGTTCCTCCGAAGTTGGTCTAGCTGCAGGCTAAGAAACCCCCTCAATAAATTGCACAATTATGGAGGGAAACCACCCTTCCCTCCAGAAATTGCGCAATTCTGTCTGGCAGCCTACTGGGCTCCAGAATTGTGCAATTCTACCAGTCAGGCTTCATCCAGAAAATTATGCAATTTTTCCCAACAGGGCTACTCGGCCCAAGAATTGTGCAATGATGGGTAGTAGTCAGCTACTCTGCCCACAAATTGTGCAAAATCCCTGGGTAGCCATGCCATCTCCCTTCTAGAAATACACATTTTCTCCCAGTAGTTGAGTAGCCTCTTGCATGTGCAGTTGATTTGACTAGTTCCCTTCGAGACTGAGCAAAACCGATTTGCATGCATGGGTTGCTTCTCCTAAGGTAGCATGCTAAGGCATCCCTTTATTCAATAATTTACTTTTTGCAGCTGGAGGTTGCATGCAAGGATCACCTCGGAAACCTCTCACCAAGTGTCGCTCTTCTTAGATTTGTGGTATGTGTATCACATCTTTTATTTTATCAAAACTCATGAATCAAACATTGCAGAGCTCATTCCTAACATCAACCTTGCAGCCCTGACATCCCAAGTCACATCTAGGAGCCGTCAGCACATTCAACTCAGTTGTTTTGGGGTAAGACTGCTTCCAATGTTTTGTGTTGCATTTCTGGAGCTTTTTGTGTTTTGCTTCGTATGAATGTTGTCTGCTTGATTTCAGTGAGTGCTTTCTATTGTTTTGATACATACTAGCTTGTACTAGCATCATTTCAGTTTTTGTTAATATCTCACTACTGTTGCATGCATGAAACTATTTTCACGAATGACTGCTGATTCAGTGACTCGCCTCACTCACATGAATGATGTTCCATTTATGAATCTGTCATTCACCATTTGCATGCATGATCATTCACTTATTCTTACACTCAATATCTCCATGCATTCACATTTGCTTTCAGTTTCCCTTCGGTGAGTCTGGGCAACCTTGGTTCGGACTGTGCCTCACCAAGATAACATTGTGCAATCCTGAGGGGGTAGGCTCTATCTTCCTCCTGGGAAATGTGCATTTCTACCTAGTGACTATCCTCCAGTCTTGCATTGTACAATTCTTAGGGACAGTGATTGCTGGCCTAGAAAATTGCTCAATGCAGTCACTCAGCCTGCAACCATTGGCAGTTGAGATTACACATTGAACAATTCCAGTAGTCAGCAGCCAGAGTGGACTATGCATTGCACAATTCTAGTAACTAGTCAGCTTCCCAACAGCCCAAACTGTGCCTTGCGGAGTCCTTCCAATCAGTCTCCCGACCTCTTGGTGGAAATTGTGCAACCTTCATGATCAGTCACACCGGTATGTTGCAATTCAGTTCTCAAGTTTATTTTGGTTTTCGGTTGACGGTTTTCTTGCCATGAGTGTTTCCATGTCTCCAGGTATCATAGGTGTTCATCTACCTCTCTGCAGTATAGGTACAATTGTTTCCAAGTGAGAAGAGTCGAAGACACTGTTCAGAGCACACCTAGGGATGGAGTTGATCAAGTGTCTATGGACTTTCCTACCCACGAAGACATCAAGTTGTTCATAGACAAGGATATCAAGATATGATGGCAGCAACATCACAGTGAGTAGCATCATGAACAATAACTGAAGGTAGCATACCAGATGCAACAAATGCAAGAGGAAGGTTGTTGACAACATAGAGGTGAAAAAAAGTTGCAAGCTCAAGTATATCCACTTGTAGTGAAAGAAACTTTGGAGACTTAGGCTATGAGGTGATGGCGTGACATGAAGATCACACAAAGGTAGAGAACAAAATAGAGGAGTTGCATGTGCTCAAGTGACAACTCAAGGAAGAGCAGGTACAACAATGGGCGCAACATGCACTCACGGATGAAACTGTGCCTATACAAGTTAAAGATCCATCCCAACAGCTAGCACGAAGTAGACATGGTGAACAGTGTTGTTGATCTCATGTAAGGGAATTCAGCAGCATGCATGTCATTGTGCGCATGCATGCGATCCCACCCATTCAACACACTCACCAAGGAAAATACATGAAGCAAGTCCAACTGGAGCTGAACATGTAGTTGACAGTTGATGCGCATGACCACCTGCACACACTAGATGATCAACATGGAAACTATGCATCCGTGTGTTGTCAATTCGGCTACACCCAAGAAGACCATGCACATGTTAGAAGATGAGTTGGATGGAGGAGCCACACCACTGCACTTGGATGCAACAAAGGAAAGAGTTCGCTTCAGCAAGATGTCACCATGGAGTGCATGCACACCATTATGGACGACCAAGCTTGGCATCATCTAACCACCTTGACCATCACAAGCATGCCAAAGAGTTGGTCTAACCACAATGGATTGAGTGTCAGTGATGTCTTGCATGGCTTGCTCAAGCCATTTTGTCTCACATGGGCATGTTTGCATTGTAATGTAACGTTTTGTCAAGTGGAAGTTCAAGTGTCGATAGTTGGATGTAACAACCATAGAGTAGATGACGAGTCATGAGGGTAGATGAAATTTCACAAAGGGGAATGTCAAGGGTTGCCCCACCCTTTTCTATAAATATAACCTCATAACTCATTGTAAAGGATTTTGGTCAACCAAGCTTCCGATAAGACTATCTTGGAGAGAGATTGGACAGTATTGTAACGAGCCTTAGCTTCTCCACTACGCATAGCTAGTATATCCCTTTGGAGGAGTAGGCGGTTGTGGCTGTAACATTCCACTATCAGAACTAGTGGTTGGCCATGGATGTATTGTATGACTGGAACTTACACTTCTTAATATAACAAGAGTCAACACATTTGATGCATATGTTTTATTGTATTCTATGCTATCTAGTTTACTCTAAATGATATATGTTTTGGTTTTCTTACGCATGCATGTATAGCTATCTGTGTATGTATGTATGAATCTTTTTGAAATGTGATGTTGGTTTAACCATCACTTTCGATTGCTTGCTAACTTGCCTTCCATGTTGTGATGCATATTCGCTCATGTGTTCCCTTCCAAGCCGCGTACTATTATAGGTTTCCAAGGGGCACACTCACCTCACACTCAATGTGTTAGAACCTCTCATGCACCTTCCTTGACTTATTGAAACTCTCACACCCTTGCTACCAATAGGGACATCTTACTTGCCTCTGTGCGAAATCATGATCAAGGCAATACCGTATGACCCACTGCTGGGACTTCTACACCAAACAGTCTGAGGTCTAATTGGGACTTCTCACTGGGGAGATCCCCTTACATGTTGGTGGATCCAACACCATCAAAATTTTGGCGCTATAAGGAGGGGCAGATGACAAGCTGAGTCTTCACATCTATTTTGAATCTCTACACATCTATCATGACTAACTACAGAGTTTCTCTTCTGAAATGTTTGTCTTATGGAAATGACTTCATTATCTCAGAAAATCTCTCGGATAACTTGCCTAATAAAAGATATGATAGTGGAGGCCATGTAGCCTTGGTTAGGCACGCGGTTAGAATTGTAGGCTCATGTGAAAGACATGGATTATTTGAAGAATACATGAACTACACGTTGTTCGTCTACACGGTTCAAGGGCACCTAATCAACTGGTTTGCCATGATGCTTGCAAAATCTATTCATTCTCTTGCTCATTTGGTCACAGAGATAGACTATGATTTCAATCACTTTAACTATAAAGCACTCAATAAAGAAATTCTTGAATTATGAAAAGCACCCGATGAATCGTTGAACAATTTTACATGAGCTTTTGTAATCTTGCATACCGATTCCTCGAAGATGATATTGATCGGGAATTTCTCGATGGAATATTTGAGTATCTTCTTCACATATCCGAACCTTGCTATTACAGATCCATTTGGGCACATCAATCCTATCATCTAGATCAGTGTTTTAGGGCTCATCAAACCCTAATTTCAGTTGCTACATGCCGTAAACAAGTCACCCCTTTGAATGCCTCCTTCCCAGACAGTTTCATGACTTGAAGACATCCAGAAATAACCTCTAGAGGGACCAACACAGGTAGAGCCATGTAAGGGTGCGCTACAGAGCAGTTAAGTCCATGCCAGGGTGCTCTGCAGAGCACTTAAGCTTCCTTTCACCTGCGTTGGGCGAGTTTGAGTGAAATTCACATAGGGTTTGGGGAATATTCTTATATTTTGGAGTCATCTAGAAGGTTCCCTCAGTTATCAACTCCTATGAGCTCGAAAATGGATGAGGAATGAGTTAAGATGCATCCTATCCTCTCATCCCTTCCTTCATGGAACTAATTATAAGTATGGAAGGTCATTCAATGCCACCATTTATGACAAAACCTCCTTCATCTCCCTATATATTGACCACTCATCTAAGTGATCAGGGGCTGGATTATGTTGAATTGTAAGGAGATAATGTTACTATGAGATTTGGCTTTGAAGAAAGTATTGTAATGCTACAAGTTTGTCATGCTTTTGATGTGATATGGATGAGATCCAAGCTAGAGGAATGACTTTGAATCAGACACAAATGGCTGTAATTCCTTCTTCTATTCAATAAAGT
Organism: Pinus taeda; assembly: GCA_000404065.3. Classification (NCBI taxonomy): domain Eukaryota; kingdom Viridiplantae; phylum Streptophyta; class Pinopsida; order Pinales; family Pinaceae; genus Pinus; species Pinus taeda. The sequence continues at coordinate 82,931 of APFE030535584.1, read as the reverse complement.
GTTTGAACCTTTCTCCCATATGTTTTTATTGTTTTACAATGCTTATATGTGTGAAATGTATTTGATTCCATTCACTTATATTCAATAGATCTTTTGCTTTGATCGATTCTTTGTTTTTTGTTGTGTTTACAAGTACTTATCAAGCATATTAAGTATGGGAAGGAGTGACGGGATCGATACAAAGGAGACGAGAGGAAAGTGGAACTACAAGTAGGTCTTCTCATCTTCTCATCTTATCTATTTCTTATAGGAAAAGACTAAAATACTTTAAACTGTTGTTCTAGATATGGCTACTTATCTAGGGAATTAGTATTTAACCGTACATGCCAAATTCTCCAAAACAAATTAGCAACTCCATTGGGGAAGATACTCTTTCCTAGTATCTTATCCACCTCCTAGGGCATCCTTGCAGACCTTACCTGTGTTCTTAGATTGTAATTAAACTCTTTTGCATTGAAAATTTGGTCAAAATTGTGTCAAATTGCCTCTTGAAATGGCTCACTGTCACCAGTGTAGGCTTGTGAGGGACACAGTGCGCTGCAAAGCACCCCTGGCTTAGGGACAGTGCTCTGAAGTGCACTGTCTGCCATTCAGGGCTACGCTGATCCTCCTAGGGTCAGTTTCCCACCTTTGGAAAGTGTTTTTGCTAACTTTTCTCTGTTTGTTTGTTTGTTGATTGATCAATGAATGTTATGTCTCAAAGAACAAGTTTATATCTCCTTGTCTAGCCCTACTTTGATTTGATTGATTAATGTTTTCTTTGTCATTATCAGTCTATAGTCAAAGTTAGAATGTAGTTGATTAATCTTCATTCAAGAGAAACTGTCGTAAAGTCTTCTTTTCCTTCGAAACAGAACTGTCGTAAAAGCCTTCGTTCTTATGAAAGATTGATTGATTGTATGTGCATATTTCCTTTTGTTCATATTAACATTAATGAAATCGAAAAGAAATACATGCATGTTGCATTGAAAAATTTTGTGTGTGCTCACAGGAATAGTGCAGGGAAATTGCATTAGATTGTGCTATTTTCTCTTTGATCGAAAGAAATCTAATTGCTCTATCCCTAAGTAGCTAGGATTTTCATCGTTAAATTGAATGGAAAGAATGCTTATCATGATAGTTGCATTCCTAGGAATTTTAGAATACATCATGTGGTGAACTTGAAAGGAAAATTCCTAAGCAAGATCAACTTAAAATTAACATCAATTTACCTTATGGAGCATTGTCATTAACGAAAACATTTAGTGGTTCTAGGCTAGAGACGTGTCCTGACATCATAAAACAAAGCAGTTATCACTAAATTGCCTACAATACATCCCAAGTGTGATACCTCATTCCACGTATGTGAGTATATCATAGCTCGTCCATGCACCTTCGGGTATATAGGGAGGTGTTACAGTACGTAAAGTATATGGGAATTCTCTCACTAACAACACTTATATGGACTGGGACTCCACGTACCTTCAAGTATATATGGGTGGACAACACTAGGTTGCTATCCATCCATAGGTAACTGAGTCGGTCACCTTGTACACTGTGATACATTGAACACAACATTCAGGGAGATTGCCTGCCCGTACTTCTTGGTTCACTAGGAGGTATTCTGTTTCATAGATGCTTGGTAAACATTTTGCCTAGCTTACCCATTTTTGTTTATTTCTTTTTTGATAATAAAATTAATCAAAAATCATGGAGGAACATCAACCCTTACCCCGTCATTCACGAAGAACAGCGAGTAAACTGCCTTTGCCACTCGAAGCTACACCTATTTGGTCAAAGCAGTCTCGCTTAATTGAGTCAAATACATCAAGAACTCCTAGTTCTTCATCTGAATTACCCGAATCATCTATTTCGGTAAGTACTGAGACTCCAATTACTCCAACCATTTCTGGTACATCTGTTTCTGAAGAAGAAGTTTCATAATTACTTGAGGACATTAGCACTAATCCTAGTGAAACATTAACCAAAGTTGTTCAACAACAAGTTGATCCTCAACTTGAAGTCATTAAACAAGAAATTACTTCTAAACTTGAATTAGTTCGGCTAGAAGTTAATCTAGAACCTATCATAGTTCAAACAGAAGTTACATCTGAACATGAAGTTATTTAGGAACCTCTTTCTGAAACTGTTGTTCTTTTACTCGAACATCTAGAATTTGAACTTGAACATTAAGAAGTAGTTACTTTATTGGAAGACGATCAACTAGTTACTCCTCAGACATTGGTAACTACTGAAACTTCCACTTTATCAACACCAGAAATCTTTTACGGACCAGATGGTGAATTTTTTCAACATGGTTTAATTGTTGTCAATGAAGAATTGGAAGAAGATTCTACACTTGGAACACCATTCCACTTTGGAACTGGGCTTTATCTTTACCCTCATACTCCTCATTTTACTGCTCTGTTTGATCCTGCTTATTTTCAAGTACTTGTCAATTCTTTCTGACAACTTTTGGGTCAGTTAACTATGGTTGAACAACTGTCAACATCCCAGACTGTATCATCTGATGCACCTATGGAAAAATCTTCAATTGCAACCTCTTCGATGTTTTCTACCACACCTGAGTCGCACCTATATGGTGAATCATATGTCCCAGTTGGTTAACAATCTTTATCTCTAACCCACTCAGGGGGTGCTTCTACACCATGGTCATCACCCATGTCCTCAACTGGAATTCTACCTGGAACTCAACAGTTTGATCCTGCATATCAATATCAAGTTGGGAAATCTAGTCAACAAAGACCTATGTATCCATTAAATACTAGATTGCCTCCATATGGAGAGCAATATGCTTATTCACCTTATCCTCCCTATGGAGGACCATCATATGGTAGTATCCCGTAGTATTCAGGTGCTCCTGGAATTCGAGTTTGTCAATGGCAACCAACAATGCCAGTTCAACCAAGGCTTGTGTGTCCAACACAACCAATGCAAACTGTGTCAGCTATTCCTACTACACCTGTTGTCACCACTGTACCACAGTCACAAGTTCAAATTGTTGTATCTCAACTGGTACAAATTGGTCCTTCTACCTTGCAACCACAAGTTTCGTGTTAATAAGTTCAAGCTTCTCAGGTTGTTGTACAACAAATGCTTGTGTCTGGGGTTCAAGAACCTCAGGTTAGTATACCTTTATCTGGATTGACCCAAGCTTACACTTGTATAGTTTATTCACAACCTAGTCAACCTTTCATTGTTGGGCAAAAACAACCATTAAATCAACAATAGTTGTACCAAAAACAACAACAGTTGATTCAACAATTGCGGCAGCCCCAATTTCAATAGCTTCAATTCCAACAATTCCAACCCCAATTTGGACTTGCCCAACAGGCTCAACCTGGGTTTGGACAGTATCAAGCTTACCAAGGTCCTGGTCAACAATGCTTTGCAGGTTATGGACAGCCGTAAATTCAACTTGGTTATCAATAACCACCTTATGCTAGATTTGTTCAACAACAACCTTATCAAGGTTGCCAAATATAGATGCCCTATGTTGGTATGCAAAGACCTATTGCTCAGGCAATTCCATCATATCCTGGGTATGCTCAACCTGACCTGAATTGACAGTTGCCATTCATAGCAACTTTAGAATTACCAGATTTAAATCAGCTCACTAATGATCAAATATTATATGCACCTTGGTGGCCGGTGATTCCGCATAAGTTACCTTCTGACATTCCGAAATTCAATGGAAATCTCGGAGAAGACCCATAAAATCATGTCATGACCTTTTGTTTTTGGTGCTCATCAAACTCCTTAAATGATGATTCAATTAGACTCCATCTTTTCCAATGAAAACTTACTAGTCCGGCTACTAAGTGGTACATTGAGTTATCATGAGCTTCTTTCGACAACTTTATGACTTTAGCCACCACATTTCTAACCCACTTCTAGTTACCTATCAGATACAAGACTGGAATGGAACTCCTAACCAGCTGTAAACAGACTACTCCTACCTATATATCAGATCATATTCATGAGTGTCTACATATCATCGAATGGTTAAGACATATGTTCCTGATAAGCTTTTGGCTGAGTGGTTCATAAAATCCTTGTTGCCATCAATCACCGAGGATGTGGCAAAAGGTGGGGTTGTCACAGAAGAGCAAGTAATTTCTCGTGCCCATTACTTGGATTTGATTTACACATAATCCAACACACTCTACGACAATATTCCCAATGTACCCCGACCAACTTTCACTATTCCTTCTTCTCCACAATCGAGTAAGGAATCTCATGCCGGCGATGGTGTGATCGGTTCTTCGAGCACGCAAACGGCAAGAAGACCATCTGGTCAAACTCTTGCTATTAATAATCAAACTACCAATGCATCGAAAAACACTCTTGCTTTCGAAAATAATGTGGTGTCATCTGACAAAGGCAAAAATCAAAAGCAACCAGGAGGCAAGAAGAAGGGGAAAAACAAGAAGAAACAAGATAATTCCCCTCAAGAGAAATCATCTGATTTCTCTACTTTGGCAAGGAAACCTCGTTATCCATGTCTAATCTGAAATGAAGAGCATTTTGAAAGAGATTGTCCACACTGCTTAGAAGTCTCTAAACTTTTAAAGACTTCTAACACATCTGCAGTGTTGACCGATCCATTTCCAAACCCAGAAACACATTTGGTTGCGACGGACCATCGTTGGATAATCATGCCACTAATCAACCTAATCCTTTAACTTCGACTTCATCTAAAAATATTCCACCACATATGGCAACAAAATTGACAATAAAACCACCAAAGGGAGTTGTGCAAAAATCGACATTTAACCCTTGAGATCAAGCAGCGCATAACTATAACATAGTGAAAGATCTTGCTCAATCACCTTCTACTATGTCGACACTCAAGGTGTTACAAAACTATCCATCCCAAAAGTAGGCTTTACTATTGGCAATTGGCAGAATAGACCTTACAGATTCCAATATTGTGGTTTTTAACCATGCGGGATTTACACCACAGTTACTGGTGCAGTTAGCTTTCCTAATTCAAGTAAAATATCTCAATAAGAATGTTCACCGAACTATTACTGATGAGGGGGCATCTACTTGCATTATGTCAATGAGCTGCTGGAAAACACTTGGTTCACTGTCATTGTCATGATCACCAACCATGTTAAAAGCTTTTGATGGACGAACATATACTCCTTGTGGGATTTTGAGTAACCTGCAAATCGAACTAGGGGGAAAAAATTATTGTTGAAGTTGAGGTAGTTGATGGACCCCTTGATTACAACATTTTACTAGGAAGGCCATGGGTATATGCTATGGCTACTGTGGTTTCCACGTACTTTCGTACTATTACATTCCCTCATAAGAGTGGAATCACAGTTACCGATCAACTTTCCTTCTTTGCCAATAGTTCATAGGCTACGGGAAGCATTCCATTTGTACATGGACCCCCACAATCACTTCAAAGTGTTGGAGTAGGTCTCTTTAAAGATCCTTCCTTAATGGGTACTTTTATACTACCGTCACCATCTGACTTGGCGGAATTGGCAAGAGTAGAGACTCGTAACATGATTTACTCCAGCTCATCTAATTTAAGGAGGATTGCCAACAATTCTGAAGTTGATAGTAATACTGAGGTTATGCCACTAAGCCCCATTGAGCTAGCATAGCAATCAATTTTTTTGGCTTGTGCAACAAACCCAAATCCACTTTCACCAATTGTATGGGTATATCGTTCGTTAGAATATAGTACTTCTTCTGATCCTTTCTCTTGTATACATTCTACATATGAAGGAATCATCCAATCAATGAAGATAGGAGAAGAACATTGGGAAGATTACCATCATCGTTCCCATCTTCTAGATGACATCAAATTTTATTCAAATAAACTAAACCAACCTTTAGTTATTGATTTCCTTTCAAATTCAGTTTTCATAGACAAAGTAGAATTTGAGCGAAACCTGTCAAATATTGAAGAAATGATTTCTATTAATATTTTGACCAAACCTAATGTTGTAGAGAACATTCATGTTAGAACATATTGTTCTCCATTAGAATTCGTTAGTTACCGTACTCTCTTTCGTGAATTTTGAGATATATTTGCATCGTCTTATGAGGAGATGCTAGGCATTGTCTCTAGTATTGTTGAACGTGAAATCAAAATGTACCATGATGTCAAGTCAGTACGACAGTAGCTTCGACCTATTCATCCAAAGAAAGTCGTTGCAATTAAAGCAGAAGTTGAAAAAAAATTGCGTGTTGGTTTCATTTACCCAATACCTCTTACTGACTAGGTTTCCAACATTGTTTTTGTCATGAAGAAACAAGGGACAATTCAAGTGTGCGTTGATTATAGGGATGTAAATCAGGCATGTCCAAAGGACAATTATCCTACTCCTTTTATCGACTAGATTATTGATGAATGTTCCGGATGCGAAATATTCTCATTTATGGATGATTTTTCCGGCTACAATCAAATCAATATTCATCCTGAGGACCAATCTAAAACAACTTTTATCTGTCCATGGGGCACATTCGCATATAGGAAACTCCCATTCGGTTTGAAGAATGCAAGGGCCACATTTTAGAGGGAAATGAACTATGCCTTCCTTGATATCAAGCACATTGTTCAACCTTACCTTGATGATTTACCTACTCATTCACGAAAGCGGACTGATCACCTGCAACATTTGAGAGCAATATTTTTACGGTGCCAACACTACAAGATATGACTCAATCCACACAAATGTGTGTTTTATGTTGGTTCTGGTTGATTTCTTGGATTTGTAGTGTTTAGAGAGGGGATTTGACTCGATCCATTAAAGGTTCAAGCAATTATTGATCTGCCTCCACCTTCAAAGATTTTATAGTTACAAAGACTCTAAGGAAAGGCTAACTTTCTGAGGAGGTTCATTCCTAATTATGCTTAGATGGCTAAAGGTTTTACACGTCTTTTGAAAAAGGAGATACCCTTCCATTGGGATCAGGTTGCGCAAGCTTCCTTTGATGCTCTTAAAGATACCTTGATTAGAGCTTCATTGATGTATTCTCCAAATTATCAAAATGACTATTACCTGTATTTCACCACTGCAGATACAACTATTGGCATGGTTTTAGTCCAACAGGAAAATGGGATTGAACATATGATTTATTATTTGAGTTGTAATCTCAATGATATAGAAAGTAAGTACTCTTATGTCAAGAAACTAGCTTTGGCAGTTGTGCAAGATGTTCAAATATTTCGCCATTACATCCTGCTCCGGAAAACAATTGTCATTTCGGATTGCAACCCTATGACATACATTTTGTCACGTCAATTGTTGGGGGGCTAATACTCAAAATGGATAGTCATTTTGCAGGAGTTTGATCTGGAATACATCAAGTCCAAATCAAATAAATATATGGTTTTTGTAGAGTTACTTTGTGACCTTCCCTCGACATACATTGATTCAACATCTGAACCATCGATTTTGGATAAGTCTTTGTTTATGATATCGTCATCTGACACGTGGTATGGAGATATACTGATCTATCTCCAGACCCAAAATTTACAGCCTGATACCTCTCTCTCGCAACAACGATGTATTCGATACCAAGCCAAAGATTATATGATCATTGGCGACACTCTTTACTGTCATGGTGTTGATACAGATTTACGGAGGTGCCTCACACATGAGGAAGCTGAGAAAGCACTGAATGATTGCCATTTAGGTGCCTATGGTGGAAACTTATCTGGATATGAAACCGCATAGAGAATTCTCCATGCCGGTTACTTCTGGCCAACTATATTCAAATATTGTATTATTGCTGTCAGAAGCTGTCACGCATGCTAGATATATGACTGAAAAACAAAATTACCACGCACCATTACATCCAGTCATTGCTGTTGGACCATTCACCAAATGGGGCATTGACTTTATGACATTTAACCCCACCTCGGCCTGGGGGCATGGGTATATTGTAGATGTTGTTGACTATTTTACTAAATGGGCTGAGGCGATGCCAACATTCAACAACAGTGGCGAAACCACTGCTCTTTTCTTTTTTAACCATGTGGTTGCTCGGTTTGGTGTACCACAAGCCATATTTACAGATCATGGGTCACATTTTCACAATCACATGATGGCTGAGTTGACTGTTAAGTTAGGACTATCACATGATAGTTCTACCCCTTATTACCCGCAATCAAATGGACAAGTTGAGGCCATCAACAAAGTCTTGAAGCGGATGTTGCAGAGAATGATAGGGGCTCATAAGTGAAACTGGCACTTAATCATGTACTCTGCCTTGTGGGCATATCGAACTTTGGTGAGAAATGCAACTGGATTCACACCCTTTTAGTTGGTGTAGGGTTTGGAAGCAATCCTACTAATACAATGGGAAATTTCATCTCTCAAACTCGTGATTGACCTGTTACCCAACACTTCTGATGAAGAAGCACGTTTCTTGGAATTAATCCATCTGGATGAAGCCCGTCATGATGCCATATTGGCTAATGAAGAACATAAGAAACGAATCAAGGTCGCAATATGATAGAAATTCAAGCCCCGTATCTTCTCAGAAGGAAACTTGGTCTTGCTTTATGATCAGGAAGTTGATAAAATTAGAGCAGGGAAATTCGAACCAATGTGGATGGGTCCTTATATTTTCAAGCGTGTTCTGGCAAAAGGTTCCTACGAGTTAGTAGATTATGATGGGATTCCATTGTTGCAGTACCAAAACGGGTTGTACCTCAAATGTTACTATGCTTAATTGAGTGTAGTAAAACTCACTGCATATATGCTTTCATTGCATATGTGTCTTTTAGAGTTTTTATCTGGTTAGTAATCTGATTTGCATTTGTTGTAGATGTCGGAGTCTTCAGAACCTTTTGTTGGTTGCATTGATGGTGCTAGTCGTAGTACGTAAAACTTGTCTTCTGCAGCATGGGCTATTTTCGCTCCAAGTGGCGAGTTAGTGACTTTTCAAGGGATTTGTATCGGTCGATCGATGAAAAACATCGTTGAGTATAGCACGTTGATTTAAATTATGTCTGATTCCATTTCACTTGGCATTCACTGAATCATCATTAGGCTGGACTCGCAATTCATTATACTACAACTAACAAACATTTATACTGTCTGAAATCCAACAATTTTTCATATGTTCCTTAGAGTTTGTATTTTGGAAAGGCATTTTGAACACATTCAATATCAACATATTTCCAGAAATCTTAACACATTAACTGATTCTCTAGTGAATTATGTGTTAAATAGACATTTGCGACACATGTAAAAGTAATATTTTCAATTCACATCATCGGTTGAATAGGATTGCATATAACCATAAAAACTCTGAAAGTAAAATAGATAGGTGTTTTAAAAGTTTTTACAAAATTTGTGTCCAAGACATGTTTGGTCATCTGACCTAAAAAAATCAAAATGCATGCAAAACATCCTAAGTAGATCTACTGGTGCTCGTGATAACAGGTCACAACCTATGTTATCATGCACAAAAGCCTTGCCCAACCAATAGTGTGGCGCTGCAGCCTCATAACTCCTCGATCCGAACATCTAGAATACCAAGGGTTAATCCCTCTATGTGATCTTGCAAATATGCTAAGGTCTCGGCCAAATCTAAGTCCTGGAGAACTGCTCTCCCAATGTTTCTTTGCACTGGCCCACCTGCAACCTTTTGGTGCCCCACAGGTCGAATAGTACGCACATCTACATGCATAAGAATGATTTTAGTTTAGTCTTGGAAACATTAAAAACACAAAAACATGTAGAAACTTGGAAAATCAAAAAACACTTTTGGTCAAACAATTTACTCATTGCACCCGATTGTGCTCCAACTAGTAGAATCAAATCTGGATCTCCACGAAAATACATCCCTGAGTATCGATGCTACTCGATGACAAGGTGTTGTCCTTCAAGACAACTAAAGAATGCAGTGGAAAAAATGATTGTTGACTGACCTGCATGTCAAGCCATCAGTTCGACCCATCTCTGCATATGTGGATCTCTAGGACCAGCTACACCCAGTGATACATGCTGTGGTTGCATCAATGGGATTCTCTCTAACGTAAAAGAAATTAAGATCAAACCATAGCAGAAATTATTCCTCTTACCACTTTTTACCTTGGTCAATTGTTCTTTCAATGAAGAAAGCACAACCTTGCACCAGTTCAAAACTTTTGGCTCTAGACACTCCAGTGCATATTGCATACATGATATGTTCGCTAGATGTAGTGTCACACTTCTAGCCAATTTTGCGATTGTGAAGAGGATAGTTCTCAAAGGAAAATCACCTACATCCCTAATGTTTATTTTCCCATCCTTGCTAGGCTGTGTACCTGGCCGAAAAAACTGTATAATGTAATCTCTCACCGATTCACCTCCACGGGAAAATCCAAAAGTGAGATGGGGGCACCTCACCTCAACAGTCTGGTAAGAAAGTAAATATCATCAATGGTAATAGGGACCATCTTGTCTCTAATGTGAAAATTCTGATCTATTATATCCCATGCATGAACAAGGAACTGCAGTAGTTATATTTGTTGCCTCATTCCAGACAACTTGAAGTATTTGAGTAACCCACAGTTTTTGAGGGTCTCAACTGTACCCGAATTGTTTAGGGCAACCATGTCTTATTCTTTGTGCTCTCTTTCTCACCATGTAATCGACATTCTAATCCGATGAAAGCCTGAAACACAATCATAATCTTATTTAGGATCCTTTCCATGCAAAAATAGGACAAATTTTGGAGCCAACAACTAAATTAAACTTGGTCAACTCACCCAACATAGCCCAGGCGCAGAGACAGTGCGTTGTAGAGTATGCTTCCTTCTATTTGGGTGCTCTTCAGCATAGTTTTCAATGTGAAAGCCTTCGCTGATCCCATGGCGAAAAATGAAACTTGAGGGCCCCAAAAAACCCTAAAACTTGCATGAAATGACAAAAGAATGACATAAAAAGAAAGAAGAGAGGTTAAGCTCCTACCTAGTCCAGACAGCTCGAGAAATGGTCCACAGAATCTCTCGCAATCAGCTGATGAAGTTCGAGGTAAAAAACTAGCTCAGAGCACAAAACTGAATGGTAAGTTCCAAATGGTAAAAATGTCATGGTAAAAACTTGTTTTATGTTTATTTCATGTTCATTAATCGAGTAAACATTAGTATTTGCCTCTTTTTACCTATGAAACAAGTATTTTTAATCCATTTGGTGATGTTTTGAGTAGGTTTTACAACTGACTTACAAAATTCGACGTGCTCAATTGTAAATTGTACCTTTGACCATAGAGCACACTTTTATCTATTTTTCGAGCTCTGTTAAAAATGAAAAAGGAACCCCCTTGGAGTCCTCTTTAAGCTCTTTTCAAACTCTCTAAAAATGAAATATTGTCAAGCACTTGTCCTTTCCAGCTCATTAACAGATTGGAAACGATATCTCTCTTGTATTGTTTTGCGTTTTTTCAGGCTTGAGAGATTAATTTACAAAAAAGAACTTGTGGAGTTTTCTTTCTCTCCCTTTTCAAACTCTCTAAACATAAAAAGAACCAAGTTATATTTGTCGTTAAACTTGTTAAAACATCAAATAGCGACAAACTTGTCCATATAGACAAGACCGAGTTTCACCTTCGCTAGACTCGTTAAAACATCAAATAGTGATGGATTCACCCAAAGGGTGGATTTATACAACAAGCATATGTTATCCTCATCAAGCTTGATAAAAATAAAGAGGTAATGGTTAGCAATGACTAGGGAAAATGGGAAAAAGGGGAAAACCACTTTATGGTAGTAGGTCGCTCTTGAACATGACACATTCACTCGATCACCGCAACTATTTGGGTTGGGATATCAGCTTGATAGTTATCACACTATTGGTCTATCATAAAATCCATCACTTTTTTTTGGGTCATTTTAGTGTCGCCGACATGTTTAAGAGAAGTCATTCAGTTAAAATTCATCCTTTATACCATAACCCTTCATTTTCATGATCGCCATTCCTGAACCTTGTGTCGTCATTCAAATTCCATCTCCAAAATACTTACACTCATTTTGTTTCATTGATGTGGGATAAATCAAGGCCCTCCTGCGACGAGTCACTTCTTTTCGACATCAACACATTATCTAAGAATTTGACTTAGAAACACCCTTCCAATACCTTGAAGCTTGCATGCATCAATGGCAAGTTTCTCGCTTCCAACGATAGGTTAACATCAATGGCCTTCGACCGACAGACTTTGTATGGTGTTAGACATCAAATAATCCATTCGCACCATGCAAAATGTACTGCAGTACCTTGAGGATCGTTATCATTATCGGTGATTTCTCTCGCATCTGTTAATAGCTTACATCATTGGCTGGTAATCAGATGGTGTCTTCCCACATTGGACTTCAGATCACATATTCACATGGTTAGACTCGTACTTGAGCGAACGATTGAACGAGTTATAAGACCCCGATCTAGTTTCATCCATCCGGGCTGCAATTTCAAGAGTACTAAATCATATGTACAATGGCTTTACATTGATGGTCATTTCGATTATGGGTCTATATTTGTAGACGACTATTTATGTACATGTAATGAAAGCTTATAAGTTGATCATGGGTATTCCTTCCCTCAGTGATTCATGAAAAAAATCAAATATCATGATATATGTATTGTAATTGATGCAAGTCACCTTCCACTTTGAAACCTCCTCATCATATTGTAAAGCATTTCATTCGACATTGGCATTTTTTCGACTTCATGCTTTAGGGGGAAAATGTTACAGATCCTTTGGGGCACATATATCCCATCATCTAGATTAGTGTTTTAGGGCTCATAAAGCCCTAATTTTAGTTGCTACATGACCTAAACAAGTCAACCCTTTGAATGCCTCCTTCCCAGACAGTTTCATGACTTGAAGACATCCATAAATAGCCTCTAGAGGGACCAACGTAGGTAGGCCCATGTAAGGGTGCGCTGCAGAGCAGTTAAGTCGATGCCAGGGTGCTATGTAGAGCACTTAGGCTTCCTTTCACTTGGGTGGGTGAGTTTGAGTGAAATTCACATAGGGTTTGGGGAATATTCTTATCTTTTGGAGTCATCTAGAAGGTTCCCTCACTTATCAACTCCTATGAGCTCAAAAATGGATGAGGAATGAGTTAAGATGCATCCTATCCTCTCATACCTTCCTTCATGGAACTAATTCTAAGTATAGAAGGCCATTCAATGCCACCATTTATGACAAAAAATCCTTGATCTCCCTATAAATTGACCACTCATCTAAGTGATCAGGGGTTGGATTATGTTGAATTGTAAGGAGATAATGTTGCTATGAGATTTGGCTTTGAAGAAAGTATTGTCATGCTTTTAATGTGATGTGGATGTGATCCAAGCTGGAGGAATGGCTTTGAATCAGACATAAATGGTTGTAATTCCTTCTTCTATTCAATAAAGTGTTTGAACCTTTCTCCCATATGTTTGTATTGTTTTATAATGCTTATATGTGTGAAATGTATCTGATTCTATTCACTTATATTCAATAGATATTTTTCTTTGATCGATTCTTTGTTTTCTGTTGTGTTTACAGGTACTTCTCAAGTGCATTAAGTACGGGAAGGAGCACTGGGATCGATACAAAGGAGACGAGAGGAAAGCGAAAGTACAAGTAGGTCTTCTCATCTTCTCATCTTATCTATTGCTTATATGAAAAGACTAAAATACTTTAAACTGTTGTTCTAGATGTGGCTACTTATCTAGGGAATTAGTATTTATCCGTAGATATCAAATTCTCCAAAACATGGATGTATGGATGTATTGTATGACTGGATGTACCAGATATCGGAACTAGTGGTTGGACATGGATGTATTGTATGACTGGAACTTACACTTCTTACTATAACAAGAGTCAACACATTTCATGCATATGTTGTATTGTATTCTATGCTATCTGGTTTACTCTAAATGATATAGGTATTGGTTTTCTTACGCATGCATGTATAGCTATCTGTGTATGTATGTATGAATCTTTATCAAATGTGTTGTTGGTTTAACCATCACTTTGGATTGTTTGCTAACTTGCCTTCCATGCTGTGACGCATATTCACTCGTGTGTTCCCTTCCAAGCTGCGTACTATTACAGGTTTCCAAGGGGCGCACTCACCTCACCCTCAGTGTGTTAGAACCTCTCATGCACCTTCCTTGACTTACTGCAGCTTTCACACCCTTGCTACCAACAAGGACATCTTACTTGCCTCTTTGCAAACATAGTCAAGGAATTACCGTATGACCCACTATTGGGACTCCTACACCAGACGGTCTGAGGTCTAATTGGGACTTCTTACCAGGGAGATCCCCTTACATGTTTCAGGTCTAGCACCATCAACATTTTGGTGCTATAAGGAGGGCTAGATGACAAGCTGAGTCCTCACATTTGTTTTGAATCTCTACACATCTATCATGACGAACTACAGAGTTGTTCTTCCGGAATGTATGTCTTATGGAAACGACTTCATTATCTTAGAAAAGCTCTCAGACAACTTGTCCCATAAAATATATGATAATGGAGGCCACGTAGCGTTGGTTAGCCATGCGGTCGGCATTGTAGGCTCATGCAAAAGACATGGATTCTTTGAAGAATACATGAGCTGCGCGCTGTTCATCTACATGCTTCGAGGGCACGCAATCAACTGGTTTGCCATGCCGCCTGAAAAATCTATTCATTCTCTTGCTTATCTGGTTGCAGAGATAGATTGTGCTTTCAATCACTTTAACTATAAAGAACTCAAAAAAGAAATTCTAGAATTACGAAAAGCACCCGATGAATCGTTGAACAATTTTACACGTGATTTTGTAATTTTGCATACCGATGCCTCAAAGATGATATTGATTGGGAATTTATCGATGGAAGATTTGAGTATCTTCTTCACATATCCAAAAATTCCTCAACACACTATGGTTATGGAGTTGTGCAATCAAAGGTAGGCACAATTGTTGTCACAAGTGACTGTTCGCCTTCACCTCATCAAATAGATCCACCACCATGGAGTGATGTGGGAGATCATGCACACATCTTTGTCGAACTATCACATCCTCCCACCCCACCTACTCTTGATATCTACGTAGCTTTGGCTTGAAAACCTGTTGGTTGTCACGTGGATTCGTTCCCTCAACCTCTATCCTCGCTTTCTATTGATCCTCCGGATTGTACTGTCTTGTGTTATCCCATTTCAGACTCCTCACCTGTTGTGAACGAGGATCAAGTTGTCGATGGAGTTGGTGTTATGTAGCCAACCTGTGCCATCATTCATGATGAGTGTGTGTGGAAATCTAAAGAAGAACCTGCGGTGAAGGATGACTCCCTTTTAGCTGTGCCTCATCCAATTTATCCTAACATCCCTTGTGATTCTGTCACTTCTGATTTCCCCTATGAAAACTCATTTTTGGATGTTTCTACTTCTGATCATTCACAAGACACATCAGATGTCAGTCTGTCATTACAATGTGGAGAGGACACATCTTCCTTGGAAATCCATCCAATATGTCATATATCTTTCTTGAAAACATAGAGGGTGAACATCTTTGTTTCCCATCTATCCCTCTGCTTGTTTCATCAAATCATGAGGATGCCAACAAACATTCTGAGTTTTATGATCTTGGTTGTCGTGATCTATCCACTTCCTCATCTAATCACGATGTTGATTCAATCATTGTTAATATGTCCAAGACACTGTCCTACGAAGATCTATCTGTCAACGAAGTCGAAAGCCCATAAGCTATTGAGGCACTTCATCCCGAACTAATGGTTATGTCAGGCCCTCACTGTCCTGAGGTTGGTTTCACTTCCAGTTAGGAAATTGTTGAAACACTCAAGGCTCCCCATCACTCTCTGCATTGCATTCAAGATCAACCAAACAACTAGATTTCACTTCCTCCACTCAAATTAGACAACCCCATTTCTCATGCACAACATAAGAGGTCCACCTCTCTCATGTTTGCTTGCATGTAACTGTCAAGAGAATGCATACACTCAACATCTGCATGCAGTGTAGCACATCACCATGGAAACTCCACATAATTCATGTCATGTGGTTTCACTCATTTTGTTATGTGGATGATTTTAAGCTCGGAGTGTGTTTGTCTTCACTGTTACATCTTTCTTGTTTACTGGTTCGTAGAGCTGTCTTGTTCACGAACCATTCTTTCAGCAACATGGGTCTACCAATGCGACAGTGGCTGCATTGGAAGTATCACTTCACGTGAGATGACCCATGCACTACTAGATTAGGAGTAGGAGTAGTGTTTTCTTTTGATTTGTTTGCTTGCATGCATATTTGTTTCTTTCTTTGTGTGTTTGTTTTCTTTCTTGTTTGTTTTCTTACTTGTTTTTCTTTCTCATTTAATTTTACTTCTTCTTTGCTTGGTTGTTTGTTTTCTTGTTTCCGTTCGTAGGTTATTTTCGCATGAAACCATACATGACTCTTGAAACAAGCTGGGAAAAGTATACGAGGCCTACTGCAACTATTACTACTCGGTTATCTGTTATCTTGCCTCTATATGAAGAACTTGTTACTTTTAGTCCATGATACATCAATGGAAAATACATACTGTTCGAAGTGAACCTTGGTGAAAACACAAAACTTACGCGCTAACTAGTATCACCTACTCTAGTCGATTGTTTTTGGGTTAACCCTTGTCGGCTTAGTTAAGTAGAGTAAGGTGAGGGGGGAAAACCTTAACAGGCACGTCAGAGGTATAATAAACTACTTCTCTATAGGAACAACCTCTTGTGCTCTCAATAAGTCGGGATCCCTCTTTTTCCTCTGAAACAAATAAGTGTTGTGCATAGTTACAAAGATGAAAAAATGAAAAAAATGAAAAAGTGAAAAAAGTTTGAAAAAATGAAAATAAATAAGGCAAAGGAAGAGAAAGGCTTTCTGCGTGGAGAGGTGATGCAAGTAACTCCTACGGGTTATTGACAAAGCTCGCTGGTAGCGGAGCCATGCTTGTGTTCCTATGTGACTCTGCCAGGGCACTGTCAAGGCCTACTGGAAGAAGAGCAACACCAAAGATGAAACTAAGACTCTGACGAGTATACTGCTTGTGCACCAATATACCCCTCAACCCCAATAAAAAAAACTATGTTTCCTTAGCTTGGAATGTGTGTCAAATGACCAAGAGCTTGGTAGATGCTACATCTTACAATCGAACCAGTGTGAAACTAAGATGAACGGAGAACTGAACAATACTTATGGACGTGTTAGACTTGCTTTTCATGAATAAGTTCCATTCAAAGAGGTGGAGTTCTACCAATGTGTCGCCAAGTGTTGTAGCGGCTACGACCACCCTCCAAAATTTTTCCTTAGCTTTGTTTTGGAGCCTCCCTACCAATCTTTCACAACAACATGTATTTCTTCATCAAGTACACAATATTCAATGATTTTCTTGCAGAATGATACCCTGTCCATCAGAGCTTATTGCATGCCCCTCACAGGCTGTTCCTCCAAACTTGGTCTAGCCGTAGGGCTGAGCAGCTCCCTCATGAAATTGTGCAATTCTAGAGGGCAACTAGCCTTCGCTCCAGATAAACAATTCTATTTGGTAGCCTGCTGGGCTCCAGAATTGCACAATTCTGCCTGTGAGGCTTCATCTAGAAAATTGCGCAATTCCTCCCAGTATGGTTGCTCAGCCTAGGAATTGCGTAGTCCTAGGCAGAAGTTAGTTGCTCTGCCCAAAAATTGCACAAATCCCTTGGGAAGCTAGCCTAGATCCGTTCCAGAAATGCACATTTTCTCCTAGCAGTTGAGCAGCCTCTTGCATGTGCAGTTGAGTTGACCGGTTCCCTCCAGGAATGAGAAAAACTGATTTGTATGCATGGGATGCTTCTCCCAAAGAAGCATGCTAAGGCATCCCTTTATTAAGGGATATACTTTTAGCAGCTAGAGTTTGCATGCAAGGATCATCTCGAAAACCTCCCACCAAGTGTCGCTCTTCCTAGATTTGTGGGATGCGTGTCACATCTTTGATTTTATCAAAACTCATGAACCAAATGTTATAGAGCTCATTCCTAACATCAACCTTCCAGCTCTAACATACCACATCGCATTTAGGAGCTGTTGGCACATTCAACTCAACTGTTTTGGGGCAAGCTCGCTTCCCATGTCTTATTTTTCATTTCTAGTGCTCTTAGTGTTTCGCTTTGTATGGATGATGTCTGCTTGATTTTAGTGAGTGCTTCCTGTCATTTGATACATACTAGAATGTACTAGCACTATTTCATCTTTTGTTAACATATCACTCCTGTCGCATGCATGAATTTTTTTTTCACGAACAGTCGCCGATTCGGTGACTCCCTCACCCACATGCATGATGTTCCATTTTCTAAGTTTTTCATCCACTATTTGCATGCATGATCATTCACTTATGCTTACACTCAGTATCTCCTTGCATTCGCATTTACATTCACTTTTAGTTTCCCATCGGCGAGTCTAGGTAGCCTTGGCTCGGGCTATGCCTCATCAAGACAACATTGCGCAATCCGAAGAGGGAAAGCTCTATCTTCCTCTTAGGAAAATCACATTTCTTCTCAGTGATTGTCCTCTAGTATTGCATTGCACAACTATGAGGGACAATGACTACTAGCCTAGAAAATTGCGGAATGTAGTCATTGAGCCTGCAACCATTACCAGCTGAGATTGTGCATTGCATAATTCCAATAGTCAGCAACCAGACTGGGCTGTGCATTGTACAGTTCCAGTTGTCAATCAACCTCCTAGAAGCCCAGACTGTGCCTTTCATAGTCTTGGTAATCAGTCTCCCGATGTCCCGACGAAAATTGCACAACTTTCATGACGAATCACATAGGTATGTTACAAGTTAGTTCTCATGTTCATTTTGGTTTTTGAATGACAGATTGCTTGCCATGAGTGTTTCCATGTCTCCAGGTATCACAAGTGTTCATCTTCCTCTCCGCAGTACAGGTACAATGGTTTCCAATAGAGCAGAGTCGAAGACACTGTTTAGAGCACACTTGGGGATGCAGTCGATCAAATGTCTATGGACTTGCCTACCCATGAAGACATCAAGTTGTTCGTAGACAAGGAAATCAAGATACAATGAAAACAACATCACAATGATCATAATCATGAATAGTAGCTGAAGGCAGCATACCAGATGCAACGAATGCAAGAGGAGGGTTGTTGACAACACAGAGGCAGAACAAAGTTGCAAGCTCAAGCATATCCACTTGTGGTGAAAGCAACTTTGGAGACTCAGGCTATGAGGTGACGATGTGACATGAAGATCATGCGAAGGAAGAGAATGAAACAAAGGAGGAGTTGCATGTGCTCAAGCAGAAATTCAAGGAAGAATAGGTACAGCAACGGGTGCAATATGCACTCATGGATGAAACTCTACCCATACAAGTTAAAGATCCATACTAGGAGCTGGCATGGAGAAAACATGGTGAGAATTTTTATTGATTTCATGCAAGGGAATTTAGCAATATGCATTTCATCATGCACACGCATGCGATCCCACCCATTCAACACACTCACTGAGGCAAAGACATGAAGCAAGTCCGACTGGAGTTGAACATGTAGTTGACAGTCGATGCGCATGACCACCAGCACACACTGGAAGATCAACACGGAAACTATGCATCAATGTGTTGCTGGTTCAGCCACACCCAAGAAGACCAAGCACATGTTAGAAGACGAGTTGGATGGAGGAGCCACACCAATGCACCCATATGAAACAGAGGCAAGAGTTTTCTTTAATAGGATGTCACCATGGAGTGCATGCACACCATCACAGATGACCAAGCTTGGCATCAGCTCACCACCTTCACCATCACAAGCATGCCAAAGAGTTGGTCTCACCACAATGGACCGAGTGTCAGTGAGGTCTTCCATGGCTTGCTCAAGCCATTTTGTCTCATATGGGCACATGTGCATTGCAATGTAGCATCTTGTGAAGTGGAAGTTCAAGTGTTGATAGTTGGATGTAACAACCATAGAGTAGATGAAGAGTCATGAGGGTAGATGAATTGTCAAAAAGGGGAATGTCAAGGGTCACCCCACATTTTGCTATAAATAGAACCTCATAACTCATTGTCAAGGCTTTTGGTTAGCCAAGCTTCCGATAAAACTATCTTGGAGAGAGCTCGGACAATATTATAATGAGCCTTGACTTCTCACTGCGCAGAGCTAGTATATCTCTTTGGAGGAGTGGGCGGTTGTGGCTGTAACGTTCCGCTATCGGAAATAGTGGTTGGACATGGATGTATTGTATGATTGGAACTTACACTTCTTAATATAACAAGAGCCACAACATTTCATGCATATATTCTGTTGTCACAAGACCATGTACTAAGGGCTGCTACTTAGTGAGATCTCATGCAACTGTTTCAAACCAGGCTTTTAGCTAGGGATTAGCCTCCCTAACCTGAGAGGGCTCTCTCAAAACAAACTATTGATTTATCCTTAAGCACAAAGAGGGCTAACTCTTGAAACGTAGATTTAATAAACAAGCTGGTTGGATAGTCAACATAACATTTCTTCCATTGGGCTCATGGAGTCAAGCATCTTATCAGTAAACTATTAGCTGTTCATTCATAGAAGCCAAGGCATGTAACGTTTAAACATTCAAGACATTCAACAAATAACCATCAGCTGATAAGTACACACAGGAAGTCTGAGCACTAGGTGAATTCAGAGTGATTGTGTACCTAATGAGCTGTAAAACATGAAGGACAAGAACCTCAACTTACAAGTATGCACAGGAAGTCTGAGCATCAATGATGAATTCAGAGTGATTGCATACTCATAAAGCTGCAAAACTTACATTTGGTAAGACAAAACCACCAACATCTTGAGCACTTTAACACATAATGAATCTTGGGAAGAATAAAGCAGTCTATCTATTACTGTAAAAAGCTTTATACATAAACCAATAAAACTCTGTCCTTTGCATAAGTATCCAACCCCTATTACATCCTAGTTTTTCCTATATATAGGAAAACCCAAAACTATCCCTATCTTGAGTCTCCTCAACAAGCATGAAGGGAGAACTCGATGATCTATCTTTAATGAACCTTATCTATTTCTAAACCAACTCATTAATTACAAAAGTACTGAGCTATGATTACATAAAGTCCTAATCAAACTAAAACGCTAATTCCTTTCTCCTCGTAATATGATTCTTCTTGGATGTTGGACAGCTGTATGATTTCTGTTATGGCTAAGATATGTTAAGGGAACATTCACCGAGCAAGCTGGTCTCGGATGCTAGCTGTATAGACAGCTTATTAATTGATAAAAATGATCACCCTATATCCACGGTCCCCTGTTTTCCATTCCTCTTCATCATTTAAAAACCACACTCCAAGTTCTTTAAACCTTCAATTAACAACGCATAATCACCATACCTTTCAAATGAGCAGGAAACCTTATGAGCTGAACAGGTGTCTGCAGTTGCTTGTTGGCCCTTAATATGATATGTTTTCCGTCATCCTGAAATATAGGAAACTGTTCCTGTTTGTCAGTCTTTGATTTGCCTCACCATATTCGAATCTAAAAGAGCTTGCCTTTTATCCTTAATTGACCAAAATAGAGCGGACTGCCACATATTGGATGTGCTGTAGGTTATACTGATAGATAGGTGTCTCTTTTTCAAGTTTCTCAGTCATGATAACAACAGCTGTTCTGTATTTAAAATCATCACCTACAGCAGTTTCGTAGCGCGCTACGAAACTGCTGTGTGAATTAAAAACACAGTCTTCCACTTTCTGAAAATTGTCCCACCTTAAACTGTACTTGAAACATTTAGCACAGGCACACTTCAACAGAAAGCTGATTACAAGTTTGACTATCTTGACCGATAGTTCTCTCATGTTCAGTTTGTGTCTTATCCTCTTTAGCCAATTTCCCTGAGATGTTGAATATCCTCCCATGGAATTTCCATCAACCGTAGCACCACCATAATCTCTATGGAGCCTTTTTGTAAGCGTAGAATCCCTCAGGGCCATCTTGCGCTTACATTTTCCTTCAAATTCAGCTCCTTCATCTATAAGACCACAAAGAGCTTCTTCAATTTCCTGCGTCAGCTCCTGGCAATCTCTACTGCTTTTGGCTTTGAATTTACCATAAGAACCACTCCTCGCCCTACTCACTAGTTTTGATTTCGAGTAGCTCTGTTTTAACTTAATTCAAAACTGCTCTACTAAATTCTCAACAAAGACTAGTAACTCCGCGGATGGCCAAAAGAGATACCAAGATCTGAACACGTTGTTGAAACCGACAACTCATTTATACATCCTCTCTGAAACGCAATCCTAGATATAAAGGATCTCCACGGAGCTTCTCATTATTTGTTCCACAATCAATCATCACAGGAAGCACCCTTCGAGGATTTATGCCTGCAGCAGAAATGTACAAGTCTAACTTTCCAATGGGAAAACCAATACCCTCTACTCCAAGATCTCCAAGACCCAGTATTCACTTCAGTAAGCTTGGAACCTTCTGCTAAACCTTAAGAGCCTAGTTCTTCAACTTTTCTTGCATTTTCCAAGGCAGATTCTGTACCACCTAAAAGTCTTGCTATTGCTTTTCTGGCAGCGTTTAAGACTCCTATTCTTGCACTCCCTGCACCAGAAACAACAATCTTTTGCTTTGCAAAGTCTGATATTGGTCGGCCTTGTGCTCTTACCGCACCTAGGAGACCTGCAACAGCAACTCCTGCAGTTCCCTGAACATCATCATTAAACATTCTGTATTGATTTCGATACCGTTGTAGCAATTTGAAAGCCCACTTGCTTTGGAAGTCCTCAAACTGCACTATGACTTTTGGCCATCGTGCAAAAACTACTTCCATGAATTCATCAATAACTGATACATATTCTTCTCCGTCAAGTCTAGGGATTCAAAACCCGAGACTATAAATACACATATCTAAGCTTCATTGAGGCCTGCAACCCGCTTTTGCTTATTTTTTCTTTGTTTCAAACCGCCAGAAAGTGCCAAGTCGACTTCAATTTTATCCATGACATACGTGGCAGCATAGATCACAACTCAAATCCTCGTGGCTGGCCCGAGAGCAGAGTCGGTCAGTTCTTCATACTTTGCCAAGTGCAGCTGCTCCATGCAAGGATAAATCATCATTTTTATAATGTCAAACATATGCATCGCTATCAATAGGCAAAGAAGGTGGTGTTCCTGGGGGTATACACGCAGAGCCCACATCACCAGCACAGACACAAAGTGACAACTGAGTTCATTAATGAACTTTAATAGAGTGTCGAAGTCCATTTGTTCCTCTATTATTTTTTCCCGATGGCGCTTAAGAAATGCAACACACATGTAAAGATGGAAGTGCTCTGATAAGTAGTGTGTCCATAAAACCTCCCATAGTCGCATCAGCTTATCATACTCGAATTCTCCTTTAAACTGTATAAGAATCCATCGGAAGCAATAGAAATAGTTGAGGCAATCAGCCTGCTTAAATTATGTAAAAGGCTGTTTAATATCTTTACTAGCTTTGCAAGAGCCAAAAGCTATGAATGTATTCCATTTTGATCCTGGTCAAAATTTGAGCCTAAGCGCTCCATTAAAGCAACAAAACACCAGAAAGCCTCTGATTCATTCTCCATAACAAAGAGTATAGGAGACAGTAGATCACTTCAGACCTCTGTAGTATACAATGATAGCAGAACTTATATAGATTCAGAAATGCATCTGCTGTTATAGGCTCCAAGCAAATAGGACATTGATTTCCACCCATAGAAAGCCTGAGATACAAAACCATGGCTTTATTATTTATACCAACGAGCAGGAGTATTGAAGACCGGAAATGGTGATAGACATCAGGTATTTAAACTGTGGTGAAAGCCTTCACGTTTGCGCTGCGAAACTACTAAAAGAGTATTCCTACACTGCAAAAACACCTTGGCGCTGCGAAAACACCCTGTCTTTAAACTAGGCTAAAATTTTTTTTTGACAACGGCATTTTCAGTGATAACAAGCCTCGTCTGCTGCGCCGTCTGCAAACCCTAGCAGCGCGCATCCCCTCCGCGTTCAGCCCCAATAAGCAATACCGCTCGGTCACATAGTTTAAGTAAAGGAAAATAAACCATTTATATTTTCACTTTTCTTTATGTATGTGATCCAATTGTATTGATATTTATCTCTTTCCCTCACCAAA
Source organism: Pinus taeda (assembly GCA_000404065.3). NCBI lineage: Eukaryota > Viridiplantae > Streptophyta > Pinopsida > Pinales > Pinaceae > Pinus > Pinus taeda. Next base: position 58,812 of record APFE030535584.1, on the reverse strand, counting down.
TACAAAGTATCACACAATCTAAATCGACACCATAGGGGACCCCACAACTCCCCGTCGATCTAGGCATTTTTTAAACCTCCCCCAATTGCTGCGAGGTGTACCATGACTCCCACCGTTTAGGCGAAGAGGACATCAGTCAATCACCATTATTGGATCCTTCTTTATCGGTGAACTTTGCTTGGCACTCCTCCTCAAAAAAGCATGCCCTTCACCACTCCTAAAGGATCCCCACACGCTACCCCTTTACGAGTGCACACACCTCTCCTTCAGACAGTCCTCGAGATACCCATCAGGGTAATCCTCATGTGACATCCCCACAGAGGACTCCATTTCATATAGCTATCCATAAGCGTTTTTCGATGGTAGGTAATGCACAAATCTCGTTCTTAGCTTCGCTAAATATCCTAGTTTTTGTTGGACACCTAATCCTCCATGGGTTAGTGTGGAAGCCGAATAGACAAACGAAGTGCAAGAGACCTTGGGATGTGGAACCCAACGGTCAAACCATGTACTATAAATGTATATGTTTTGTTAATTAAAATGTACTCTCATGTTTTATCTTTCCTATTTGTCTTTGCCATGTGTGTGTTTAACATGGTATTAGAGCAAGCATATTCTTGCCCTACATAATTAGTTTGAGCCATTTGTTTTATGGCCTTTATGTGCAGGTCATTTTTGCCATCACTTATGCATTTCATGAATATTTTCTCAGCTAAATTATAGTTGCAACCTTTGTCATTTCTCCAGCCCTATTTTTAGCATTCCTACCCTTCTAACTCCCTTTTCTGCCTATTTGCCTATTCTGCCTATGTTTTGCCCATATTGCAGAAACTGACATCACTGACATAGTATGGTACGATGAGTGCATATTTGGTGATATTGCATAAGTTAATTGACCTTTGGCATAACGTTCCATTGCAGCTTGTTTGCAGCACGCATACGTTGCTCTCTCCCTTCCCCATAACATTGGCCTCTAGCATAATGTATGGCCTACATTGAACATTGAATAACTGCCACACGGTGTGAATGTTTTCATACAACGCTTCCTCTCACCAATGCTCTCATACGCTACCATAGGCACTATTTGAATGTCACCATACGCTCCATAATCTCCCCCATCCAGGAAGCATGCTAGATCAAAATTGACTAGTCTTGTCAACCGAAGTAGAAGTTGGCTTTGGGAACAATGCAACAGAAGCTCATGGAATCCATCAAGAAGACGAGCATCTGAGGGAGGATTTTCACTATGATATTCGAACGCTGGAGCGACTAACTATCTAGTTATGTGCGGATATTGTCTGTGTTAGAAGTTTGTTGATTCGACCTCTGAAAATATGTCTTTGATTCCCTGCGGTGTGCATTGAATGCTCTATCTCCTCACCATTCACTATTTTTTGTGTTGAGGACTGTTGATATTCACCGAAGTAACATTACAAGGAAGCAATTGATACAATGGTGGAGGCTCGTTGCAGGCAGATAGAAAATTCTTGTGGGCTCTTAATATTCACTGAGATTGAAGGAGTTGAATATGAACGATGAAGTCGTGTTGGTCGCTCTTAGAACTGCAGCGAATGCTGAATACATTAAATTGAACACCGGGCAAAGATAGTATGTTTTAAAATTCATTGAAGTTTGCAATGTGCTAGTTGTTTTGTTTCAATGATTGAGTTCAAGCCCGAGCAGTACACTACATTGCGTTGAAGCCGATAGATTGACTCGAATGCTAGGTTCCTACATTGGTTGAAGGGAAAACAATTGTCATTGGATTGAATTGACATTGGAACAAAGAGTGAAACACTGATCATTGTTGCATTGTTCATGAATTTTATGAATTATGAACCGATCATTGCTACTTTTGCAATGAACCTGAACATGAGCTGAATCATTCTTTAAAGATTTGAAGGTTGAAGGAATACAAAGCAATGTGTGATCTCCATGCATGACTCCTGGTATTTTGCGTTGAAATTTTAAAGGGCCGCATTTGGTATTGGTAAAATTGACTAGGCATTAGGCATTTTTGAGGACCACGGATGCATATATATAATCATTGAGGTTTTTAACATGGTAATGTGGGGACAATTCTTCATCAAGATAATTCTCAGATGAATGGGCTGCTGATTGCTATTATTAAACCTTCAAATTGGTGGGACGAAATTTATCAAGTTCTGGTGCAGAATTAACAGTGAACAATTTATGAAGTTTACTATCATTCCCTTGGCATAGCAGGTAATCCTAGGGTTGTAGTAGACTCTCTAGAAGTTGAATTTGTTATACAAGTGGTTGGTTCAGGTTCCTTTTCAATTTGCACACTGTATTTCATGAATAGATGATTGTGTAAAGCTTGCATCCTTGTTGATATATATTTCTGAGTATTCATAATGGAGAAACAAGTATTTTATTTGTTGTAGCATTTGAGTATCATTGTTTGGGAATGCACAATATACTTGTATATGAATGCAACCAACCATCATTGTGTGTGGATTTGGAGAATAATTGCAGAGTTAAAATCTTGCTTTTGGTTCATTCCTCAAGGAATAATATCACTTGATTGTTGTAGTTTTCTAGGAGAACAAACTTTGATAATACCTTGTAGTGACATTGGTTCATAGTTGGTTTAAAGTGTAAGTTTAACATTGGAGAAAATGGCCAGAATCAATGAAGTATTAGAGTTCCTCAAAACTCTGATATTGTCTACTACTCATGATACATTAAAAGTCAACAAAGTTTTTCTCACAGACATTCAGGTTTGTCTACAAAATGCACAAGAGAAAATTGATTTTTTGCAGCTCGAATCTCAGCTACAAAAAGAAGAATGAAAACAAAGGAGTTATTTTGAACCTAGTATTCATGTTCATAAGATTGAAACAAACTCCCATAAAGCAGCAAGGCTATATGAAGATGCAGAAGTTCAGCTTGCACTTCCCAAGCCCATCATCAAACCTGGGGAAGAGCTTGTCCACAACAAACACAGAACTGGTCTCGGATATGAGAAGGACTTGTCCTTTCATATTCCAAACTACTCAAAGCCCATTCAGTTTCAGAGTACTAGATTCATTCATTACAGTTCACCTTTAGCTGTTCCAGATTCTGCCCCTCTTCCACAGTAATAATAACAACAACAAATTGTGAAATGCCAACACTGTGACTGAGTTGGCCATCTGAAAGATCACTATTTTTATCTTCATCCATGTAAGCACTGTCATAAAACTAGTCATTCTTCAAATAGATGCTTCAAAAATAAACCTCCTGCAAGAACAAAGATTCATCTTGGATGGATCGCTTCTTGGCAATGGGCATCAAAAGCCAAGAAGATATTCTAGTCACATGTTAGAACTTGTTCTAGAGTATTGAACAGTCTTGCAGTTGAGTTTTCTCCATCATCTCACCTTGTATCTGACAGGGGGGGAAATGATGGTCATCTACAAATTTCAAAGTCACATCAAGCGAGCCAGAGCCATAACCTGCCACACCAGTTTCAGAGTTGTAGCCAGTGACAAAGATGCCCCTGAGCATACCTTCATTTGGTAATTCCTCTTCAAAGAATCAGGGACACTTCCTCTAGTGGAAGACTTCAGCGTCTTGCCAGTTTCGGAAGAATTCCAAGAACAAAATTGGGGACACTTCCTCTAGTAGAAGACTTCAACTTCTTGCCACTTTTGGAAGAGGTCGAGGAATTGCATTAAGCATTCCAGAGTTGTTGGTCATCCTTAAACCATCACAGGTTGAGACTTCCCTTTTCAGGTTGAAGTTCTCCCTTTTTACGGGGTGAAACCTCCCTTTCATGGTTGAAGGTTTCCCTCTTCAAAACATCAAGAGCACTTCCTCTAGCAGAAGACTTGAGCTTCATGCTAGAATTGGAAGAGTTCCGGGAACTACACTAAGCGTTCCAGTTTTGGTGGTCATCCTTAAACCACTGCCCTTTATACCAACATTTCAGATAACACATTCAACCTAGTGCTGCCATGCATTTTTTTCACATTTTGTATTACAGCTCTCTTCTTGGACTCATACATAACCCTTCGGATTAAGGGGGGGAATGTTGGACACCTAATCCTCTATGTGTTAGTGTGGAAGCCAAATAGACAAACGAAGTCCAAGATACCTTGGGATGTGGAACCCAATGGTCAAACCATGTATTATAAATGTATATGTTTTGTTAATAAAAATGTACTCTTATGTTTTAACTTTCCTATTTGTCTTTTCCATGTGTGTGTTTAACAATTTTAAGCAATATCACAAATGACCCGATCAAACATGGCCAAAATTAGCCAACTACACCCACAAAGCTCCCTTAAGATATTCCAAGATTTCAAGGAAAGTACGGCAAAGACCCAGGGAACCACGTCATGACGTTTCACCTGTGGTGGTCATCTAATAGTATCATAGAAGAAGCTATTAGATTAAGGCTATTTCAAAGCACCCTAACAAGGTCCACTGTGAAGTGGTATATAGACCAGCCCTCTACGTCTCACGGAACCTTTTGCTCATTAGCTACTATGTTCCTTTCTTTCTTCCAACTCCCAGTCTGACATGATTTGGGATTGGAACTTCTGACCAAATTCAAACAAACACAAGCTACGCACATCTTGGACCATATCCATGAATGATGGAAATGCCACAGCATGTGCAAAATTCACTTTGAAGATAAATTCCTCATGGACATTTTCTTGAGACCCCTCACCTTTGAAATCTCTAAAGACGTGGCTAAAATATTTCCACAAAGAGAGAAAGAAGCCATTAGTAAATCCCAACAAATGGATCTTATATATAACCACTCTCAGTACATTTACCATGTACTTCCAGACACCCCACACTTGCAGTCTTATCGAGAAATAGCAGGCACATCCAATACTTCTAATGGACTAATTAGGGCCCTATCCCAAAGACATCATAGCAATAGTTTCTAATACCCTGCATATCCAGTTAGTGACCCATCTTATGATGCTACACCACCATTGAAAAATACAGTCCATTATAATGGTCAACCCACACTTATGTAGAATATAGTCAATAGGGTTAACCAGCACCATCCCTCGCAAGGAGGCTCATATCACCCCCCTCAGGGAAATTAATACTCCTCCTGGAGTACGAATAAGACATCTACTCCCCCAAACTAGTACGTTAACCAGGGACAAGAGAACCAATATTCTCCTTTCCTAGCACTGCAACAAAATATCCCACCAAATCAAAATAATGCACGGGTGAATCTAGTGCAACCATCTCTCGCTTCACCGCATCAATCAAAAGAACAATCGAATTCGATTAATCCTTCTAATGGTGCTAGGAAAAAACATAAAAATAAGCCAAAGTGAGAACCTGAGTGGAGAGGCAGCAATTAGTAGCAACCTCTAAGGGCACTGGGAAGGGATAACCCCAACCGGAACCAAAACCAGGGTACGACCTATAATAACTCACAGAAACAGGGCAACAACACTAGTCTCTAGACTAATCATGCATGCACTATATATGGGGAGTACAACCATTATACCCATCACTATCCTCAACTCCATGATTTAAAAAGGATACAAGATAGTAGGGGGGGAAGGTGGCCAACTAACTGTAGTCATCCAGAAACCCTCCCCCCATCAGGGAATTGTTAACACACAATAACAAACTTCCCAAACTCACCCATCTGGAGAGACCTCAACAATAATCCTAACCATGATATCTTCATGATAGGAGATGACATCCTCTTACAAACAAGAAACAAAACCTATGAGACTTTCCCAAATCCCAATCCGTCCACCTCGGCTATGGCCATACCTTCTAGACTGTTGACCATTACACAAACTCCCATAGATGTCATGCCTAAAATGGTTAAAGGACCTTTATGATGAGCATGGCCCAATTCAAAAGCCTCCCATAGTTACAACACAGTCGATGACTTAGCTCAATCACCATTAGCTATGTCAGCACTTGAAATCCTATAGACATGCCAAACCTAGCAGAAAGCCTTACTTTCCGCTTTAGGCACAATCGACCCATCTAATTCCCACCTCATGGTCTTTGACTTGGACAAAGCTACTCCATGGGTGCCCTCAACCATCGCTTTTCAAGTCCCTATCTCAATCCAGAAGATCAATATCCATCGTTGCATCATTGACGAAGGGGCTTCCACATGCATCATGTCCAAATCCGTTTGGAAAAAATTATGATCCCCTGAACTTAAGCCTTCTGATGTAACAATCATAGCATACAACAGACATCCTTATGCTCACGTTAGTCTATACCCTAGTGTGCCAGTTGAGTTGGCTGGAAAAATTGTGTTAATAGAAATTGAAGTACTCAATGCCCAGTTGGATTACAATATCCTACTAGGTCAAAGCCATATGTACAAAATACTCACAATTGCCTCATCGGTGTTCAGAATCATGATGTTCCCCCATGATGGAAAGGTCACTACCATTGATCAACTCATGTACAATGAGAAGAAAACTTCACCCACACCAGATGGCCTGTTGCCCTTAGTATCCCAAGAGGTGGTCACTACATACACTGAACTCAGCCCATGTTAGTTTAATTCATTAAACCTCCTAGGAACATTCCCAGGGGACCCTCCAATAATACAAGAGCTTTTCCAAATATCGGAGCACCGGTGACTTCATCAAACACAACCCAAACATCGGAATCAGTTCCAAACACCTCACCCCCTGCAATTGAAGAAGTCATGTCTTTACCTCCCGCAGTTATACAAACCCCTTTCTTATGCCCCCCACCTAGGTTTGTCTCACACCAAACCATAGCAACCACATATTACCAAATATGACTCTCGCAATACCAGTTTGGTACCTAATCCCCAGGATTGTGTTAGCTAAGTTAGGACACATGCATGAAGGGAGCTTCCCTGTACCTCCATTTTAGAGGAACACTACTCAAAACCATTTGACACCTACCATAATTGGAGCCGCCAGAAAAGTGAAACAAAACGGTAAAAAAGGAGAAACTTCCAACTCCTGCAAACCTGTGCAACCCGACACGTTATGTGAGGAATTCAGGTTAATCCTTCTAATGGTGATAGGAAGAAACCTAAAAATAAGCCAAAGGGAGAACCCGAGTGGGAAGCCAGCAATCGGTAGAAACCTCTAAGGGCACTGGGAAGAGATAACCCCAACCGGAACCAAAACCAGGGTATGACCTATAATAACTCGGAAAAATAGGGCAAGAACACTAGTCTCTAGACTAATCATGCATGCACTATATATGGGGAGTACGACCATTATACCCATCACTATCCTCAACTTCCTAATTTAAAAAGGATACAAGACAGTAGGGGGAAAGTGGCCAACTAACTGCAGTCATGCAGGAACCTTCCCCCCATCAAGGAACACAATAACAAACTTCCCAAACTCACCCATCTGGAGGGACCTCAACAATAATCCTAACCATGATATCTTCGTGATAGGAGATGACATCCTCTTACAAACGAGGAATAAAACTTATGAGACTCTCCCAGATCCCAATCCATCCACCTCGGCTATGGCCATACCTCCTAGACTGTTGACCATTACACAAACTCCCATAGATGTCATGCCTAAAATGGTTAAAGGACCTTTACGACGAGCAGGGACCAATTCAAAAGTTGCCCATAGTTACAACATAGTCTATGACTTAGCTCAATCACCATCAGCTATGTCAGCACTTGAAATCCTATAGACATGCCTAACACAATGGAAAGCCTTACTTTTTGCTTTAGGCACAATTGACCCATCTAATTCCCACCTCATGGTCTTTGACTTGGACAAAGCTACTCCACGGGTGCCCTCAACCATCGCTTTTCAAGTCCCTGTCTCAGTCCAGAAGATCAATATCCATCATTGCATCATCGACGAAGGGGCTTCCACATGCATCATGTCCAAATCCGTTTGGAAAAAATTATGATCCCCTAAACTTAAGCCTTCTAACGTAACGATCATAGCATACAATAGATGCCCTTATGCTCACGTTAGTCTATACCCTAGTGTGCCAGTTGAGTTGGATGGAAAAATTGTGTTAATAGACATTGAAGTACTCAATGCCCAGTTGGATTACAATATCCTACTAGGTCAAAGCCATATGTATGAAATACTCATAATCGCCTCATCGGTGTTCAGAATCATGATGTTCCCCCATGATGGGAAGGTCACTACCATTGATCAACTCATGTAATACAAGAAGAAAACTCCACCCACACCAGATGGTGTGTTGCCCTTAGTATCCCAAGAGGTGGTCACTACATACACTAAGTGCAGCCCATGCTAGTTTAAGTCATCAAGCCTCCTAGGAACATTCCCAGGAGACCCTCCAATAATACAAGAGCTTTTCCAAATATCGGAGCACTAGTGACTTCATCAAACACAACCCAAACATCAGAATCAGTTCCAGACACCTCACCCCCTGCAATTGAAGAAGTCATGTCTTTACCTCCCGCAATTACGCAAACCCCTTTCTTATGCCCCCCACTTGGGTTTGTCTCACACCAAACCATAGCAACCGCACATTACCAAATATGACTCTCGCAATACCAGTTTGCTACCTAATCCCCATGATTGTGTTAGCTAAGTCAGGACACATGCAGGAAGGGAGCTTCCCTGTACCTCCATTTTAGAGGAACACCCCTACTCAAAACCATTTGACACCTACCATAATTGGAGCCACCAGAAAAGTGAAACAAAACGATAAAAAAGGAGAAAATTCCAACTCCTCCAAACCTGTGCAACCCTACATGTTATGTGAGGAATTCGGGCACCCAACTCATAAATGCCCCAAAATAGATGAGTTAAAAACAATCATGAATGACTTTATAACATTGGAAGCCCCAACTCCACCAAAAGGAGTGAAAGTCGTACCCTTGTGTAACAAGGAAGTATGCATCAACCATGTGTGTGCCATATGCGATAAATATGGACATTACATTCATCATTGTCTGAATATCCCTGAATGCCAAAAGACACTAAAAGGTCTCATCCAAGCCAACAACAACGAGCCCATAGTGCCAACCCACCTCCATGGAACAATAAATGCCAAAACATCTTCTACATGCAGGAAGAGGCATCATCCATCTCTGCACCTACCTACAACACACGAAGGCAGAGTAAGATGTATTTCCACCCCTTTACTTTACCATGTGCTATATGCGATCACCCAATGCATCCGGTAGACCGGTGCCCAAAATTATGGGCACGTTACCAAGTTTGACCCACCACCCAGGAGGACCAAAGAAGAAAATCTAGGCATCAATACCATATATGCACTATATGTGAGGAGAACCATCACAAAAGGAGGTGCCCTTGCCTTCCTCAATTCCGCAAAACAATGAATTTCATACGTAACTTCGTAAAGGAAAATCCATATCTACTGGACTCAGATATGGGATCCATAGAACCCATTCCCCCACCTGGCGAAGAAAGGCCCCTATATGTCCTATGTGTGTTTGTGGAGAAAAGACGACTAGGCCCCCGCCATTTCACCTCCCATCACCATCACCATTCTAGACCAGGCCAAAAGAAATAAAAAACCACATGACAAAGAAATTCTCCCATTACATGTGCATTATATGATAAATCAAATCATTTGATCAATAAATGTCGTGAACTGAGTAGGTTTGATGATATCTTCTCCTTAGTAGCCCACATTCCCTATAAGCACCTCTCAAACCAAGAAAAATTACGCAGTGTTATTGTCGCATATGCTATCAATTCCACCACACAAGGAATTGTCAGTAGCTTACACGGTTCCATGTAGCAAGAGCAACACTAAAAGAAATCCACACAAATAGGCCACGCCATAACAAGACCTCGTCCCAGAGATGGATACCTCCACAAGATATCCTATCATGCAATGGCAATGAGATATCAACATCCCATGCCACGAGTAGCACCTCCTCTCATACAATCTATGTGTTTAGCTCCGAACTAGTTCAGAGAAATCCTGCACATAGCACAACTGAAGTTCAAAACCCTTTGGAAGGTCCCATACATCATCAAACATTGCCTCCGCAAGGGGGCATACATACTATCAGAGCCCAACGAGACTTACCTAAAATTTCTCGTAAATGGTCTCTACCTCAAAAAAATTCATCCATAAAATGTTAGAGTAAGCATGTATGTACTATGCATTATTGTTTATGATCACCTCATCATGGATGTATTCTAAAATCAATCTCTCATCTCATGTCAATAGATGGATCTTCCACCAACTTATCACCACGGGTTCACTAAAGGCGCATCTTGATGGTCGCAAAATCTCACTACTGCAGCATGGGCCATATACTCTCTTGACCGAGAACCTCGTCTCTTCGATGGATTTTGTATCGGGTCAGCCACAAAAAATCAAGTAGAATATAATGCCGTCATAGGCCTCTTGGTCGATGCCCACCACCTAGGTATCTGTCACTTGCATGTATTCCTTGATTCCCAGCTCGTAGTATCCCAGTTAAATAGGACGTTTCAAGTTCGCGATCCATGCTTTTTTCGCAAGTATCTACATGCACAAAGGTTAGCTAGAAATTTTGATCAAATCACATTTACACATATACCCAGAAATCAAAATCATATAGTTGATCACATCGCTAATCAAATCCTAGATTGGCATGCATCACATATATATAACCATCAAGATATATAAAAACGTCAACATAGGATACATCTATAAACACAAAAACAGAAATACACCAAGAAGTATGGATGCATATATCAGATCATGAGAGCTGCAAAAAATAGCCTCATATATACATCAACAAATATATATGAGTACAAAAATCACTAGCCCACGACCGGGAAGGATAAGTCACTAAAAATACAGGGGAGCATCCTCATAATTGGATGCTTGCCCTGGTGCATACATCATCTCAACAAAAAAAACAAAGATACATAACCAGTCTCCGTAGGGCCCTGGTGCACCATTTGCACATCAAGAGCCATGACGGGACTTGTTGTAGCCGCCACCATAGAGATATGGCGCAAAGTCGTCCGATGCTCCCGCTCTTGGGACATCATCATCTCAACCAAAACCACTGGAATGTGAGCCCATCCCTCAAAGTGCACACCTCCGATCAAGGTCTCCACTCGTCTCCAGGAGTCATGGTACTGTTGTAACTCTACCTATGTAGCATCTCGTCACGCCTCAGCCTCCTCAGCTCATGCAACTAATCTCTCTATATCCATAGCCCCGTCTCCTGAGGGGCCACCAATCTCTAGCCGAGGCTGCTACGTCGATCGCTCTAAGCTATCCCAAGGAGCAGCTGGTGGCCTCGGTACCCGGGGTCTCTGAGGAGCAGGCATGTACCCTGCAACTCCCATATGTCTCAGATCATGGCCTACCAGAAAGGCCAATGGACGTTCCTGCGACCCCACATCGACAAGTAAACAAATCATAGTGTCAATATCATCATAAATCATAAATACATGAAATAACACATATGCATACAAATGCATAAGTAATAAGCATATACCTAATCGCCCTTAGGAAACACTTGGAGGAAGCCCCATCTCTGGATCTCCCCAGAAGTCAACCCCATGGTATGGGTAGTCCAATATTAGCTAGGTGTTGGACTCGAACCAATGTTGTACCACGTCGGTCTAGTACCAACCTACCTCTCCTAAGCACTTCAGCAACATCGCCCATCCCCAACGACGCATGTGAGACTCCCGAGTTAGCCCCACCGGTACTGCAAGAACACGGTGAAACATAACCATCCTCTCATAGAGTATGCTACAAAGCACAATCCCATAACCAAAAATATTTAGCGATAATCACTTAACCTGGGTAAGCTGCAACATCATCCCTTGCCGCACTAGTTTGGCCTAGTAAAAGAATGCCCCCACCTGAAGTTGCTACAAAACCAAAATATGTAGCCCCGAGCACTGGTTGGCGGACATTGACCCCACAAGTCTAAGGATCATAGCCAATGTTGATTGCTCATCTAGATTCTCCACCGCTGCGATCCTCATGCAACCATCTAAAATAGGGTCAGCACCACAATGCCCATCGGCCCAAACCCTCATGTCAGCATCCCCTACTGGAAGGGGATAAGGAAGCACCTCCCCTCGCGACACCAACCTGGTAACAAAGTAGATGTCAACCTCCACCAGTATCAGGAGGTCTGTATGGTGGATAACCATCACCTGGAAATTCGCATCCCAAAAGCTAACCAGATATCACGTGAACTTGTCCTGTGACGTCATCATAGGGTTCTAAAGAAACTTCAACAACCTCCATTGCACTAGTTGTTGTCTCGCACCAGCATCCTACGACACAACATTCCAGAGAGGAGCCTAATATCGCTCTCTCTAGATCATCTTGCCGCCAAGGATGCCACAAGTTAGAAAGGAGAACCCCTCAAGTCCTTAAAAAAAAAATCAAAATGGGGGCAAAAACCAATTTACCCCATTGCGCGCTTGTTTTCTAAACAGTGGCATGGTGCATGCACTTGTATTTCATATAGGCACATGCTCGACATGCAAACGATTAGGAAAATCACGACAAACCTCGGCAGGGTTCATCATGCAAACCCATAATTCAGATGCGCGCAATGCGCGTTTGAGTACCCCTTTCACGCAGGGTCTTTGCACATAACTCCTGTTATGCACGAAGATTGTGCGGCTCAAGCAGAGTTGCTCGCCCAGTCCTTGCGCGCGTATGAGTACCCCTTTCACATAGGGTCTTTGCGCATAACTCCTATTATGGGTGAAGACCGTGCAACTCAAGCTGGGTCGCCCGCATGGTCCTTAAGCTTGATCCTAAAAGTCCATATAGGGGACCCCTGTACGATGTACCTAACCTAACAGACTGAAAATCACAGAGGTTAGGACTCAAGCTCTTACCTGTCTATGACAACGCAAATCCCGGGTGCACAGATTGACCGCAACGATAAGAAAAGCTCCAGGAAAGCTCTTTGACCTCCACAACTCAACAATGCAAATGATTTATATTTGGGCCCCATGGCCTTATCTATCGCCATTTTTTCCATCCCTTGGGTACATTACAAAAGCCTGGCATTTCTGTTGACAAAACCGAAAGAGATGTGAAAATCAGTCCCAAGACATCTTCATCATAGAACCCTCCGTTCCTGTAAACACAAAAAGTCATTTTCTATGCCTACCGCACATGTCAGGTACTTATCCAGTTCTCTAAGTCCATAACATTCATTGCATATGTATATCTTGAATGATGCTTTCACTTTAGGTTTTGGTTGTATCCATTGCAGGAACATCACACATGATCATCTTCAACCAACACCTCGAAAAGCGAAAAGAAAGAAGGTATCATTCTCCATTCAACATGATAGGCTTCCCCCTAAAAAGCTTTGCATATCCTGACATCATTTCTCCGAAATGCGCCATAAGGCCCAACATCTCGACCATTTTTATCACAATATAATGCTTGTACATGATAAGCATTCAAGTCAGTTGATAGAAAACCCCCTCCAATGGTTCCCTTCATCATTGTAGATCCTTCTTCACACAAAGGAGCCATGACCATTCACTCTAGCCTGGGAACCATCTCACATGCATATCTAAAAGTTTAGCCTCATTATGCTACATTCATTATGATTTTACCTCGTTTTATCGAGCCCTCTCACAAATACTAATGTATGCACCTCCGCATCCTACATTTAGCTTATCGTTCATCCACATCACATAGCCCATTTGTACCACTTCACCCACTCACCTGACACAGAGACAAACCAATGGGGCCCCCACCCTCAGTAGATACATTACAACTTCACACATGTTACTATCATCATGGGGCACCCGTCTCCATGGTTGTACATCCAAAACAACCCCTATTCTCTTGGCAAGTGTACAAATATTTTTTCAAAAAAAAAGAAAAAAATCTCCCATCCACATTTGATTTTTACAATTCATGGCCCTCGCCCGCCTACAATCTCTAATAAGCTTTGGTCACAGCTCATCAGTAAATCACCCCCATTTTTCACATCCATCAAAAATCACTTACACACATCCTAGAAATCCTATTGATTCCAAGATCATCAGAAAGCATGTTTTTTACCATCATTGTTTGCATATCAAGCTCTGACCTCATAATAGCTATCTGTATATTCCAATATCGATAACCCTTGCTATCATGACTATCTGACCCAAGTTATTACAATCTATTCATATCTCACATAGATTTCCTGATTCACCATATCGGGCCGATGACACCCCTTTCCTGTCGACTTCAACAAATATATTCCAAGAAGGAGATAGTACCTTGGATACTCCCTCCCTTAATAGGGATATCCTTGGGTGGCACATTGGGAACCATTATTTCCCAGTGATGTCACCGGTCCCCTTGACTTTTGACATCAACTCAATCATTCATGTCAAGGTGGTGCCATACTTAGTTACTATTGCAGCTGATTCACATAGTCGAATACCCCCACATCACTAAGAACCTCATTCAGCAGTGCTTATATTATAATGTGGGGAAGGTACCTACCGCCAAATACATGTGCATACAACAACACCAATCAACAAATTTCTTCACCAAGATATGCACAGGAAAACAATATTTCGCCTATTTGACCAGAAAGCGCCCCTGAGGGCGTCAACATTTTTTCATCGTCGGCGATTAGTGCGTCAACAACCACCACGTTGACTGGACAAAAAAACAGTTGTTGTCTGATTGTAATTAGTTCTGATTTGCCATAATAACAAGCACGAGACATGCCTTCCTTGTATAGAAACACTATTATTGTAGTTTTTTCACCAGAGCATGGGTATCATTCATACTCAGTCAAGGGGTTTTTTCTCTACTCATCTCCGAAACAAGCTATCCTCTCTCTCGAAAAGTTAATCAGAGTCTCCAAAGGAAATGAAAACATGATGTATTTCAGCGATACATTTGCTCCTAAACTCATACATCAGGGGTCAACTATTAACACCGAAAAATCGTACACCTACTAGTACAATCTAGAAGACATTAAAAGTGTCCAGCAGAGTGCACAGGTGGACATTTTTCAAGTCGAATACATTATGAAGATTAAAAAATCAAAGGTTATCCTAAGGTCCAAAGTTTATAAATTAAATCAATTAATGTTGTGCATAGATTTCTTCGATAAACGCATGTGCAACATATCCTCAAAAAACTATGCGTTTGCAGAAAAGGTGACTCAACAGTTTGGGACAACTCTACACACTTGGAGCCTATTTGTTGATACGAGATCGGCCTAGTACAACCGAATTCAAGTCACCTTGGAGAAGTGCAACCCTCAATGGAATCCTCTTGTCCTAGTCATGTGTCTTTATCATACATGTACCAAGAGAGGGAAGAGGGATTCAAAAAACTCTATAATAATAGGCCATAGGAGAGCCAAAAAGAGGAGACATTGTTATGCTGGCCAAATTGTTGTTTGAGCAAACCACCATTACATTGTTGAAACCAAGGAAGTGAAGAGTACTAGCTTGTTGACCAAGTTGCTTCTAAACAACCCAACATCTTAGTGATGAAAAATAATCCACTCTTTGGAGAGTCTTCACACTTCTTTGAGAGAGAGGAAACACTTGAAAAGACATTGAGGGAAGGAAACCCCTTTGCTGATGATTTTTGAGCTCCTTCGCTCAAAGAATTATCTTCAAGTGTCTGAGATTCTAATTGTATTCAACCTCTACCACCAACAATCAATAAAAAGAGATTTTTCCATATATTATTGATGTGTTTGCTTCATTTGAGCATTGTTTTGTTCATGCACCTCTTTGTTTAAGTTTAAGTTTATGTATACATTGTTTCCATTATTTATAATGTTGTGTTTATTTAACTTTGTCCACTATGCTTTGCAGGTAACAATCCACTACTAAGGGGGTGTTTTTTGGTACACTTGTGCTCCAAAAACACTACAACAGTGTGTGCCGACGAGCACAAAACCAAAAAAATACCAAAATCTAGGTGCCTTTTAACTGTTGTTCAACTCTCCTCTATTTATTAAGTCTGTACAATTTCTTAACCCAGACCTTGCTCTCCTACATACACTCCATTCCGGAAGCACAGAGTGCCTTTGTTGATGCTTTGCCTCTACTCTTGGCACATGACTTGTGTTAGAGCTAGGAGATCCATAATTTGCACAATCTACAGTCTCATCTTACAACATTCTTTATATATACACAATATTTTTGTGAATATACAACAGAGAATACAGAATTGACTGCAGCTAAAATCCAACGGAGCTTCTACGACTTCCAAAGAAAGGAATTTCATGCAACTGCAACTAAGTTAACTAAATATACCAGAACTTCGACAAACCACACAACAACCAAGGAGGGAAATTTTCCTTCTACAAACCACACAACTATCAAGGAAGGAATTTTTTTTGTTTGAATGAAGGGAGAGACTATCATTTTATTAAAGATAAGTGCCTTTCCTCTCTATTGGTTGGTTGGACATATGTCCTCATAAAATTTCAATTTTCAAAAGGTAAGCAATGTGTTGCATCTTGATTGGTTGGTTAGAGTATCGGTGATTATAAATTTAAATAAAAGAGCTAATGTGTATTTTTCAATTGGTTGATTAAATCATCGGTGATGAGTAAAATTAATATAAAATTTGCAAACCATATGACAATTACACGTGGCTCTTTGTGAAAATTTATATTTATATATATATGTAAATCGTTTCGAATATTTTTAAATACATTTATTTGATTTTTAAAGTACAATATTAATATTTAATAATATATAATATTTTTTTCTTAAATAATATGTTTTAAGTTACAATCTATTAGTATATATTTTAAAATAATTAATAATTAAAAAAAAAAATTATGATTTTATTTTTTAATAATATTTATTTAACTTATATTACTATTAATAATTGTTTATGGCATTCATTTATGCATATCATATAACATATTAATAATAATGGTCTTTTAAGAATATTTTCAAGAATATGAGTTGGTTTTAATCTTATAAGTTAAGATTTTTATTTATGTTTTTTAGATAGATTTAATGAGAAGATGAAAAGTATAATGATTTTTTTTTAATAATGAAATTGAATTAGTAAATGTATTAATTTTATTGTTATTTAAAGAATTTTAAGTAACTTGAAATTATTAATGCAACATTTTTTTTATAGGGAATAAAGTTACATTAATTTGGAAAATTAACTTTTTAATGCAAGGAAAAAGAAGAAATCCTACTAACCAAAAACAATATTAATTAATTTATTTTTCTCAAAATAAAAATATGATAGATTATGAAAGAAGTTTGTGAAAATACACTCTAAATCTTATAAATGTATATATATTTTTTGAAGAGTTAACCATCATAAATTTTTATAAAAATACTTTAAATATTTTAATGTCAAAAATACGATATTAAAATATTAATTACAATTTTAAAAAAATTATTAAAAAAAACTATTTTAATATTTTCAAATATTTTAATTCTCCTTTAAATCACAACCATTTAATATAAAGTACAGTGATCACAAGTGTACTTCATTATCAATTATTAATTTAAGTATAAAATGAACTATTATTACTACTGTACTTAATTGTCCTCTATTACTTTATAATTTAAAATGAATTATTTTAAACACTTCTTAAATTTCATAATCACTCATTTGCTTAATTGTTAAACATTACTTTAGTGTTTAAAATGAGTTATTCCACAAACTTTAAAGCTTATTTTTTATTACATAACATTTGTATATATCATCTACAATACGAAACAAAAAATAAGATTTAAGGAACACTTTGATATATAGAGTAAAAGTTTGGAAGTTTAAAGTGGTGGTATGTAAATGCGACATATCATTAAAGTTGAGGGGTTATATACTTCTCCACCATTATTATGTTTTATGTTTTAATAATGATATTCTTGATAATTCAAGTATTGAATTATGGGAAGTTTTAATTACTTGTATAATTTTTTTTTTTTATTAATATGTTTACAACTTTTTAATGGGATAAAAAGCCATTCATCATTTAATACAAAATATAATAGGTTTATAATAATTCAAATATTTGGAACCCACATTTAATTGAAACCACTATCATTAATTTCTGAAGTGTTTTTAAAACCAAGAAAGTGAAATGCACCCAATTAATTGTTAATCTCAAATCAAATCAAAGTGGTAAGTTACTAATAAAATTATACCAAGATAATGGTTAGAGCTTTAAAAAAAAAAAAAAGAAGTTTAAGTTGAGATATAATAGTTTAATAAATAATTCAACAAAGTTTATCAAGAAAAACTCTGCAAATAACGGATAACTTAGTTTATTTCTTTTTAAAGTAATAAACTTGAGAGGAAACCAAACCTATGTGCACTAATAACAATTAATTTCCAAGGTTGCTTATACCCATGTATGGAATCGTTTAAGGAGTGTTTTAAGCCGTTTAACTTGCAAAACATTATATGGGTAAGAAAAACAAATTCTTTTTAACCATTGAGAATTGAGGTTAAAAGTTAACACTGATGTGAACTTTTCTATATATAGGGTTGTAATTAAATGATAGATAAAATTTGTATTTATTCACTGTAAATTTATTGAGTATTGTTTGATATTATAAATTGGTGGGACCATGAGAGTTTTTTATTAGAATTTGATAAAAAAATTAAAAAATCAGAATGTTGGAGGGTTTGAATCGTTTTTTATGGTGGAAATAGATTTAGCATCATCAAGAATTTCTTGGTCACCCAATATCTTGAATAGTTGTAGCTTAGATTTTCAAAACAAAATTGCCAAATTTTTTCATATTCTTGCCTAAATTTCCATTATTTTGCGGACTAAGGTTTTTTACACTGAGAAGTCTACTGAGGTGGAAGAATTGCCCTGGTCACTTTTGGCCTTTTCGCTGGAATCGGGGCAAAATAATTTCAACAAATCTTACAGACACAGTGTTTAAGTCGAAGGTGACAATAGATTCAGCAGCATCATAAATCTCTAAGACACCTAAAATCTTGAAATTTAACAACTCTAAGCTGGATTTACAAAAATCCCTGTCAGAATTTATCAAAATATTACCAAAATTTCATACTCTTCCAAACAAAAAAAATATAATTAAATTACAGCTTTCGAAATAAACTAATATGTGATATTATTAAATAAAATAATTTATTGATGATTTCCTTCAAAAATAAGTGCAAAATATGGAAAACCAATATACTGAATCACAAAGTCATTTCACTATCATAAATACCTAATCACAATGCACTGGAATAAGACAATCCAATGAAGCAACAAACATTACCATGCAAACTGTTAAAGCTTACTTTTGTCTACACCCAATATTTTGGGATATGGGTCGTTCATCACCATCACAATGACGTGGTGGAGCCCACGCAAACATGTTGTCATTTTCTCATTGAATGCCTGTCCACCTACGTTTCCATAATGGCATCATATAGGCCATAGTTATGAGTGAGTGGGGCCTGCTCATTGGAAAGGACAACAGCTACCGTCACTCTCATGTTATCTTAGATGTTATGTCATTGTCACTTTTTCTTTCCTTTACATTCTAGTATTAAAATAATAGGATTGGTCATGTGATACCATCTTACTGTAATGATTTTCTTTGTCAGGGAAGATGGGGACAGATAATAACAGCATTTTCTGTGAGTCTTATTATTAAAATAATAGGGTTGGTTTATTAAAATAATAGGGTTGGTCATGTGATACCATCTTACTGTAATGATTTTCTTTGTCAGGGAAGATGGGACAGATATCACAGCATTTTCTGTGAGTTTTATTATTATGGATGAAATAAGATGGGTAAATTGTTTGTTATTGGGTGATTTGTTTGGTAAAT
The DNA here is from genome assembly GCA_000404065.3 of Pinus taeda. Taxonomy (NCBI): domain Eukaryota; kingdom Viridiplantae; phylum Streptophyta; class Pinopsida; order Pinales; family Pinaceae; genus Pinus; species Pinus taeda. The sequence continues at coordinate 39,085 of APFE030535584.1, read as the reverse complement.
ACGGTTTGAAATTAATTTTACATGATTGGCAAGTTTTTATGTGTGAAAATCTTCAAATTTAACAAGTTTGTTTATTTTGAAATTCCAACCCTGCTTATCACAAAAAGGTGTTTTTGTTTATTTGAAAAATAAGACTGCATAGGGTTATATAGTTATTTTAGGAATATTATTGATTACTGATTTTAATTTTTAAATAAGTTTAATATTTATGTATAAGATTAAAAGAGAGGTATATAATTTTAATAATAATTAGATAAAATATCAAGCAGTGATTTGGGAATTATTTTTTGGATTTGAAATAAGATTTAATATTAGTTTTGATTGGTTAAGAATTTATTTTCTTTGGATGTAAGACCCTGAGTTAATAAAACAAGGCTTGAGACATTTAGAAAAAGAAAAACTTTGCTCCCTTATGGAGCGCCAAGATTTTATTTCAATTGATAACTATCCTCATTGCAAATGGATAAATAACAAGCAATAATAATTTCAATTGATAACTATCCTCATTGCCAATGGATAAATAACAAGCAATAATAACTATCTTCATTGCCAATGGATAAATAATTATAACAACTTAACAAATTTAAATTTCTCTATATATTATATTTGTCATCATCATTTCAGAAATACAAAATTTCCATTATTTTTTTAATTATATTATATTTAAATAGTTGTTATCATATAGATATTTTTAAGTTAGCTAGAGCTTGTGTATTAAGTATGAACAACTAGAAAATACATAAATAAGGTTTTGGTGGAAAAATAAAGAACTCACCAAGCCCTATCTTAACCCTAAAACCCCTTAGTAAACTTTAAATATTGAGTTATTTCATTTCTATTATTATATTGTTATGCAAGGACTAATCTTTCATTATACCCTTTGACTCTTATAAATACACCAAAAGACCCAGTCTTAGCATCTTCTCATATTGTCTCTGTACATTGTTCATTGTAAAAGAAGGTTTACCCTTCAAAGTGGATTGTAGTTATTAGTTTCTTGTCATCTTTTAGGTGCATGATTTATAACATTTGGTATTAGCATATGAACATATGGTTTTGTTGTTTCAAATGAGTCATTCATAGAATTTAACTTTTTGTTTAAACATCTTCAAACCCATATAACTTTTTGTTTAGACACCTTCAAACCCTAAAATTTTGAGACAATTGAAAAAAGATTTTAAAACACATTTGGTAAAATTTCAAATTTTGGTTCTCTATTTTCAGAGATTTACTATATAGAAGACAAGGTTTATGAATAAGATAAGGTTTATAAATAATCATGCAATCAATTTTAAATCAACAATCTTGGAATTTTTGTTATTATTATTTTTTTCCCTATTACAAATCTTTCAAATTTTGGTTCACTCAATTTTCAGAGATTTACTATATAGAAGACAGTTCAATTTTTTTCCTCACACTCCAAATCCCAGTGGTTAATAAAATTATCACAATAATTTTAGAAAAATCTGATTTAATTATTATACCATTTAAAGTTTTTGACCCAAATTTAGGAAAATAAATAATTAAATTGTAAATTTTTTTTGTTGTGGTTCAACCTGTATTTTTAATGGTATCCTACATCTCCCTGAATTCCCCTGAACTACATAGAAGGCTTTATTTACCCTACATCTCCCTGAATCCCCCTGAACCTCTGTTTTCTCCCTGTTAATCATTGCTGCCCTTTCTGTTTCACCTTATTAGCCAAACCCATCCTTGGCTGCTACGCTCCTCTGTTTTGGCTTCCCCTCCTTGTCCGAGACCACCTGTTTTTCTCCATGCTCGTTCTCTATTCTACATAATAGAAAGCATATCCAAAATATCACAAATTTATTGAATCCCAATTTTATCTGGATCAAGTGGCCAGGCTAATACAAGAAATGTAGTTACAATACAAGAATTGTAGTCACATATGGATTTGAGATCCTTCTTCGTAGGGTTTTTGAAGAAGATTACTACATCAACCGCCATCTAAATCTTACTAATCCTGCCACAAATATATTGACAACGAAAGAACAGAAGCAGCTCCATCTCAATCCTGTCAATTCTGCCAGGATTATATTTACAATCAAAGCAGGTTGCAGATTCAACCAATCATTTAACTCAAAAATACAATTAAACTGAACAAACATCCTAGAGTATATACAGTGAATATACATTTATTGACTGTTGCCATCCCATGTCCAGACGATGTCTTTGAGGCCGGGCTTTAGATCCTGACTGTAGAACTTACTGTATTCCAGCGAATCCCCACCGGTCTTCCGCAGCTCCACCACGAAGAGCGACGGAGTGACTTCGAAAATCTCGGCATCAATAGACAAATGCCCCTTCCGCCCCTGCTCCGACCCCTGCAACTTCACCTTACAGTCCTTCGACTTCCTGAAACTGAACCGGAAAAGACTGGCAATCTCCTCCAGCTTCGACATTATGCTCGACGCCGGCTGAGTCGAAGTGAACCTCGACTCCTCCTGCTTCACCACATCATCCTTGAACAGCCCCGAGAGATTGAACCCCGGCGAGAGGGAAATGATGTCGAAGGCGTTCAGGCAGGCCGGCTTGGGGGCGGGGAAAGCCGAGTCAACATCTTCCAGCTGGCCGACATCAACCTCGTTGTCGGCCTGCGGGCGCTTGAAGCCCTGGCGGAACCAAGGAACCTCCATGAGCTGCGGAACGGTGATCCTCGTCCGAGGGTTAGGGTCCAGCAGCCGGAGAACCAAACGCTGGACTTCAGAGGAAAACCAGGGCGGGCACTTGAAATCCCCCTTGTAGATCTTCTTATACATCACCATCACATTCGCGTCCTGGAACGGCAGGTAGCCCGCCAGGAGCACGAACAGAATGACCCCGCAAGACCAGATGTCGGCCTTGGCTCCGTCGTAGCCCTTCTTGGTAATCACCTCAGGCGAAACGTACGCCGGCGTGCCGCAAGCCGTGTGGAGAAGGCCGTCCTGTCTGAACTGCTCCGGCAGCGCGCTGAGGCCGAAGTCGGTGACCTTCATATCGCCATTTTCGTCTAATAACAGGTTCTCCGGCTTCAAATCCCGGTGATACACACCACGGCTGTGGCAGAAATCCACCGCGCTAATCAGTTGCTGAAAATACTTCCTCGCTTCCTCTTCCGTCAGTTTCCCCTTTTCCACAACCCGATTGAAGAGCTCGCCGCCCTTCACATACTCCATGACGACGTAAATCTTGGATTTGCTCGCCATGACTTCGTAGAGCCGAACGATGTTGGGGTGCCGAACCAGTCTCATAACCGAGATTTCCCGTTTAATCTGCTCGATCATGCCGACCTTGAGGATCTTTTCTTTATCCATGACTTTAATGGCGACGCTCTCGCCGGTCTTCAGGTTCTTGGCGCAGTAGACCTTGGCGAACGTCCCTTGCCCCAGCAGGCGCCCTAATTCATATTTCCCCATCAAAATATTGGGCTTCATCTCCATCTTCATCTCCATGGTCTGTGTGCCTTTTAGCTGCTCTTTAGCCCTCGTCTATTTATTGGGTCTGTGCAATTTCTGAACCCAAACCTTGCTCTCCGACATGCAATCCATTCCACGAGTAGTACAGAGTGCTTTTACTGATGCTCTGCCTCTGTTCTTTGCACGGGATTTGGGCTAGAGACTGGCGATCCACGGCCTGCACAATCTGCAGGCTCATCTTACAGCATTCTCTGTATATGCCCAATATTTCTGTGAATATATCGCAACAAATACACAGCAGATAATACACAATTGACTGCAACTAAAATATAGCGAAGCTTCTACGGCTCTCAAAGCAAGAGGAAGTTCATTGAACTGCAACTAAATAAAATATACCAGAATTCTACATAACTACCAAAGAAGGGAAATTTCCTTTTTTTCTTTAAATGAATGAGAGGCTATCATTTTATAGAAGATAAGTGCCTTGCCTCCCAATTGGTTAGTTGGAGTCATAAAATTTCAATTATCACAAGGTAAACGATGTGTTGCTTCTTGATTGGTTGGGTAGAGTATCGGTGATTATAAATTTATATTTTATTAAAATAAAAGAGGTAATGTGTTATTTTTCAATTGATTATTAAATCATCCGTGATAAGTGAAATTATTATAAAATTTGCAAACCAGATGGCAATTACGCGTGGCTCTTAGGTATATAATAAAATTTCTGCTAGGAAAATTGAATAATATTTATTTTGCGATAGAGCGGAGTTTTGAGCAACGCTTCCACTTTTGGCAAGTTTTTTTAATTTTTTTTAAAACATAAAATGCACAAGTCAAATTAAATCATTGTTCATTAAATCATCCGGGATAAGTAAAATTAATATAAATTTTGCAAACCTCATGGCAATTACGCGTTACTATTATGTATTTGTGAAGAATTCTGCTAAGAATATTGAATAATCTTTTCTAGCTGAAATTTTGCTAAAGAACGGAGTTTTGGGCAACGTTTCTACTCTTGGAAAAGGTTTTTTTAAAGCATAAAAGGTAATAATTGTTTTTGTTTTTAAATCGTGTAATTTAAACTAAAGTTACAATAATTATTAGTATTTGCAGTTTAACTTAAATATAGTTTAATTAAATTTAAATAAAAATTTAATAAAAGCCAAATTTTTTTGTCAGAAATAATAAATCTAATAAAATATTATATTATTCAGTACCATTATTAAAAATTAAGAATATATTCACTTTATTTTATATATAATATATATATATATATATATATATATATATAATTAAATTTAATTAAAAAATGTTTTTAATATAATAATAAATCATTTTAAATTAAAAATATGGTTAAACTATAATTCATGAAATAAAACTATAATGATTGCTCGGATCCTTAAAAGATATGATATTCCCTCAACCTTCAAGCCCCTCAACACCACTCGCAATTTCTCTCGATTGGTGAAAGATCCCGTTAACCCTAAGGACATGAAGGGTGTCTACTTAATCCCTTATTCATGTGGGACCCCCTATATTGGGGAAACATGGCGCTCCATCCATCAAAGGATCAACGAACATGCGACCGACCTAAGACATGGGAGATCCAAGTCTTCAGCATTAGCAAAGCATGTGGAAAAGACCAAGCATCAGGTGTGTATTGAGGAGGCCAAGGTTGTTGTCAAAGTTGCTCAGTTCCATCATGGTAAATTTAGGGAAGCTATTGAGATCAAAAGAAGCCCTAACAATCTCAATAGAGATGACGGCTGGAAGATCAGTAGATGTTGGATCCCTGCCCTTTTGTCCTAGTCTTTCTCTTTCTCCCCCTCCCCCCTCCCCCTTTTCCTCTTCTTTGCTTGCGTCATTATCCTTCTTGTTTTGATCTCTTTCCGGCCCTTCTCCTTTTTTCTATTTATTTCTCCGTGATAGATATTAATAAATATAATCGTAACTATTATATATTATGATTAGTATTATTATATATATATATTATTATTAAATAAAAAAATTTAGTTATCACACATAACAAAAGATGAAAATGAGCACAACTAATTCCATTTAGTTACCTTTCGAAAAAAAAAAAAATAAGCCTACTATACCTATCACCTAAAATTATTTCATTTATATATATAGCGTATCAACAACTAACTACCAAAATATAGCTAACCTAACTATTTCATTAATTTACATTTTTATACCTTTTAACTAATCCAAAGAAATAATATATATAGATTATTACATAACCTATCATCCTATAATTTAATTATATATTTTAACTTATAATTATTCAACCTTATATATTATTATGATGAATGAGGCACAAAATTCTATTATACATTTTAATAAAAAATTATACCTCAACTAACGCAAATTACCTATAAAATTTCGTTGTATATATATATGTGTGTCTTTAACCTAATAATTAATTTACATTTTTAGACTTTTTAACTAACTTCTCATTTTATATTTTATATTTAAATCTATTTTAATTTTTTGACTTCTAATCAATATATTAGTTATCCCTATAAATTATTACCCTAGTATATATAATATATTATATATATATATAATATATATATATATATATATATATATATATTAAGTTGGTCTTTCTAGCTGGATCTGTTTCTTCATCTTGTTGTGAGGATGAACCACACTGGTTCGAAACACGTCGACAAATGTCTATCTACATGTGATTTACACCCAAGTTATTCTTTCAACTATTATGGATCACATAAACCTCAATTCAACTATAAAATAGAAAAGTTAAATAAAATAGAAATAAAACAAAAAACAAAAAATTAGTAACTAATATATATGGAAGTTACTAAACAACCCATAATAAGACCTCAACCAATCACTTTACAAATAAATAAAGTTAAATAATAATAAAAATAATAAAAATTGAATTCCCAATATTAAACTAGATTTTTATTCAAAAACAAATAATATACAATAAAAAACAAACTAAATATGTATACCATAATATTAATTATATATTTTATTTCATATCATTTTAAAATTGGTTTACAAATTAAAATGCGTAATTTGTATTGCTAAAGTAAATTTTAAGGGTTTAAACTTATTTTGTATTTGAAAATATATTTTCAAATTATAAAAATAATAATATTATCCCCAACAATATTATTATCATACAAAACAAAACAAAACATAAATATCATTACACTTAATTTTTATAATTAAATGTGTTTTAAATAAATAAATTATTATTTATATTTAAAATTAAAACTATTTATATTTATATATTTAAATATATATAATTTTATTAAAATTTTATACTAATTTTCTATAAAATTAAATGTTTTTTTAAATAATAATTATTTATTTATATTTAAAATTAAAAATATTTATTATTTTATATATTTTAATTAAAATATTATTTTAAAGTAACTAAATTTAACATTTTTTAAATACCTTTATTTATTTTTTTCCCAATTTTTAAAATAAAAAATATTATTATTAATTATAATTATTAATAATATAATGTTTTGAAAGATTGTAGTATTATTTTTATTTTATTTAATTTAGAATAACAATGTTGTATAAATAATTAATGTTTTTAGAAGATTGTAGTATGTTTTTTTATTATTTAGAATAAAAATGTTATTTTTTGAAGCATTAGAATTCATAAGATTGTATTGTTGGTATGTGTATTATTATCTATAATTATCTCTTACAATTATTTAACTTAATATAAGTATTTTAAAATACTTATAAGTTAAGGATTTTCAATTGTGTTTTTTTTTTTAAATAGATTTCATTAAGAGCGATGAAAAGTTAAAAAAAAAAATAAATTAGGATGAAATTTATAAATTTGTAAATGTATCTTGAACCATTATTGTTATTTAAATAATTTTAAGTCACTTAAAATCATTCATTATTGAATCTTTGGAAGCAATAGATTTACATTAATTTGAAACATCAACTTATTATTTTTTATATTTTGAGAACAAAGAAATTTAAAGTAACTAAAATAATTTCATATTAATTTCAAATTTTATTCAAAAATGAAAACTATGATGAAAGTTATGAAAATAAACATTTTTTTCATAAAAAGTACCTTCATATTGTTAAACAAATTGATATTAAAATAGCACTCACATGTTTTTAAAAATATTTATAAAAAGAAAATTCTCTTTCTAAAACAATTCTAGTGTTTTCAAAAATTTTAATTCTTTTTTAAATTACAACCATTTAATGTAAAGTATAGTGATCACTAGTGTACTTAACTGTCAACCATTGCTTTAAGGTTTAAAATGAGTTAATTTAAACATACTGGGTCTCTATCTAAAATGAGTTAATTTAGACATGTGGGAACTCCATCAACCACTAGTGTACTTAATTGTCCACCATTACTTTATTATTTAAAATGAATTATTTTGGACACTTCTTGAATTTCATAATTACTAATTTACTTAATTGTCCATCAATGCTTTAGAGTCTAAAATAAATGATTCTAGACACTTTAGAACTTCATTCTTAACTTTTGTATATATTATATCAAAACAAAATATAGATATAAAAAAAAATTAGAAGTTTATTTTGAACATTTATTTAATTAGTTAATTATTTATCAATACTTTAGAGTCTAAAATAAATTATTCTAGACAATTTGGAACTTTATTCTTGATTTTAGGATATATCATATCAAAACAAAATATAAATATAAAGAACACTTTATTATAGAGTAAAACTTTGGAAGTTTAAAGTTGTTGTATATAAATGTTACATATCCTTAAAGTTAAAGTGCTAAATACTTTTCCACCACTATCATGTTTAAGTAGTAATATTGTTGAAGATTTGAGTATTAAGTTATGTGAAGTTTTAATTAGATTTATCTAATGATCACTTAACTTACAGTCTTTTTATTAGAAATTGTATATGTTTTTATTTTTATTTTAAAACTATATATTTCTCCTTGATTGAGAGGTATTGCAAACCATAATAAAAGTAATTTAAAATGAAATATAATATATTCATAATAGTTCAAGTGGTTGAGATTAACATTTAATTGAAACAATTATTATTAGTTTCTAAACTGTTTTTGAAACCAAGGAAATGAAATGCACCCAATGAATTGTTGATCTCACATCAAAGTAATAAGTTACTAATACTCCAAAGAAAAGTTAGACATTCTAACCCATACCAAGATAATGGCTATAACTTTTTACCAAAATTGAAATTAAAATACAATAATTTAATCAATAATTCAAATGTATCTTTAAAAAAAAACTTTGCATATAACTTATGTTATGTCTTTTTAAAAAATTAACCAATAAATTAAAAAAAAATTTAATAAAAAATTAACTATTTAAAGGAAAATAAGGTACAGTTATTTAATAAATAATTAAACTATATCTAAAAGAAAGCACTTTGCAAATAACTTATGTTATTTCTTAAAAAATAATTGAACTCTGAAAGAAAAAAGAACTATGTAGAGTAATAATTAGTTTCCAATATTGTTTATACCTATGTATGGAATTGTTTAAAGAGGATCCTAGGCCATTGAACTTGCAAATCATTTTATAGGTAAAAATAAAGTTTTCCTAGTTAACCAGAAAGGATTGAGGTTAAAAGTTAACCATGATTTGAGATCTTTTACATATAAGGTTGTGATTGTGTGATAAGTAATTTTTTTATTAAATTGAATGAAAAAAATTGTATTTATTTCCATATAAATCTGTTGTTTTT
>APFE030535584.1:0-10182 GCA_000404065.3 Pinus taeda | reverse complement strand
CTTGGTTTCTTGGCCTGTGGCGATTCGGTAAAGACCTTTACTTCTAAGTAAATCCACAATGTAGGACCACCATTGGAAGTAGTTGGTGCTGTCAAGGATAACTTGGCATGAACTTTTCATTTTGACAAAAGTTGAAGCTAGATATGCTGAAACTAAGTGTTCTAATGGAAATAGCTCGAAAAATTAGGCTGTTTCAAGAAAAACGGTTCTGAAAACCACTTCCGGATGAAGAAGTTATGACATTTTTAAAAAATGTTGATGAAGGCGCCGACAAAGTGCGGGAATGTGCGGAAATGAAAAAAAAAAACACTCCTTTTTTCAACAAAAAGGAGATTTGAACCCAAGACCTCTACTCTCTTAAATTAGCTTTGAACCAAGTGAGCTATACAAAAAGATGAATTAGATAAAGATTGATAGATAGAGAGAGAGAGAGAGGGGGGGGGGGGGGGGGGCGCTTTGTTTTCTTTTAGTCATGGTATGCTTTGGATTGCGTGCTTGCTTAGAAAAGCTATTTTTCTCCCTACAAAACAAAAAAAAAAAACCCAACACGGACATGCAAAAAAAGCAAGCCTTACGGTTAGCTTTTACCCGGAACCTAAATATTTTTCCTCAATGTTTCTGATTTTTCCGAGATCACACTAAGGTGCAGGGAAAGAGCATACGCATGAGAAAAATTCTTCCTTTCTACTTTCTGATTTGCCCAGATCGTACAGAGTCGCAGGGCAAAGAGCATTACGCAGGAAATGAAAGGTATAGATCCGGTAAAAAAAATAGCTAAATAAACCGAAACCGAAATAAACAGAGAGAAAATAACAGTAAACTGCAAATAAACACTGTATACCTCCAGATCTAAAAAAATGACGCAGCTAGGGCTACCGGAAACCTTTTCGCGTGAAACGAAAGGGGTTCCTCACTGGAACAAATGCTCCCAAACCAACAGAGCAGTCCTTTCGGCCTAAAAGCAGTCAAAAACAACAGATCTAGGAGATGACAGTCGCATGCAGTTCTACCGGCTTCAGATTTGGATCAACAACGGACGTGGCCCTCAAATAGCTCTGATACCATGTAGGAATTTACAGGGTAAGTTCCTCAGACAGAACACCAAAAGGACACCGCTCACAAACAGATCACAGATCAATACACCAGTATTTTTACGTGGTTAAAACCCTCAGAGAGGGAAACAGTCCACGGCCTGCGCCAACGTGGCTACTACAGGCAATTTATTAATAAAAGAATGAAAATTTACATAAGCTTCTCTCATGCACGGTTAACCTACAAATGACCCTCCATGCGCTTTAAATAGAATTCATTGACCAATCGGGTGTCAAGCCACGGATCAAGTGTCGGTAATACCGAGGAGAGAATGAACCGTCGGATCACTACATATCGTGACCGTCGGATTGTAAGGTACAAAATGTACAACGGTAAAGAAACACACTTTACCTAACTCTATACCTAACTCTATACTAGACCAAGTTGAACTTAACTATTTCCTATGTGTCAGAATATCCTAACAGTTTCATGGGAGAGAATTGATCTTTTTAGCTTTGCAATTAACTAAAATATGACCAACTTCTTGACAACAAAAGCACTTAACATTTCTCATACCTTTTCTCATTCTATTCTTTGCTTCCTTATTTTGATTCAACACTTGATCTTGTTTGTTGTTTCCTTCATTACTTCTTGAAATTCCTACATTACGACTTTCAACTGTTACTCTCTTTAGACTAGATTTTTTCTCTTCTAACTGTGTTGCAAGTTTCCCACAATTTTTGATATATTCCTTAGGCCATTTCCCAATCTCTTCTTTATTCTTTCTAGCCTTTTCCAACTAATTTTTTGGAATAAAAATTTCTTCCTTGAATGCATGCTCTCTCTCCTCAATAATTTGAAGAAGTTTATTCAAATCTTTGTTTTCCAATGTGAGCTTCTCAATCAATCTTGCTTGAGATTTTTTTTCAACTTCTAGGGTCATTAATCTTTTGAGCTTTTCATCTTCAGATTCCTACACTAGAAATACTCCTTCCTCACCTCTTGAGGAATCAACTTCAAAAATATTATTATCATCTTCTTCAATGACCCCCAAATCATCTTCACTAAACTAGAAAGGAAAATGTCCATGACTAAAAATATTATTTTCCATACCTTTACCAACAAAAGAGTTTGTTCGGATTTTGCAGAATTCTTGACTTGTTTGCAACTCTTCCTCTTCTGAGTTTGTTTCCTCTTATTCTTTTTCGTAATCCAATGATCATGCTCAAGCGATCAAGCTCCACTGAGAGAACCCTCTCTTATATCAATTGATGGAAATAACCTCACTACTGGGGGGCGGGGTGGCGAACCAATAGTGATAGGATTTACTTGATTTTTAAATCTTTTACCAAAATAAATCATGATCAGTAACCCATCAGCTAACATATGAACTAGACATAAAATAAACATGTAATAGCACCATGAAAAATATCAAAAACATGCACATAAGAGGACACAAAACCCCCTCCAAGGAAAAAAACCACCCGTTGTTGTTGTTGCTAAAATCTCCTATATATAACTAAACAAATTTGTACATGGAGTAGCAAGTAGCCACTAGCTTGAAGACTTGAATCCTATGATAGCGTGCTAACATCCATTAGCTAAGAAGTACCTACTCACATGACGTCTTTGAAGATAAACATCTATTGGAAGCCTCCACAACCAACAAGCCTCGCCCAACATCCATTGGACTATCCAACTACCATTGGATTGAGATTCTCCCCTCTAATCATTGTCTGTTAGTCTCCACAAGAATGAAGTCTCTACGCCTCCAACTCCTCCATGTGAACCATGTTTCAAAATGTTTTAGACCGGGTTCTCAAATTTTCTAAACATGAGCAACCCAACGGCCTCTCTGATTAGAATAATATAATCAGATATGCACACACTAAACATAGCTACAAGTGTACAATTATCTATGCAAGGTAATCACTCTCTCCACCCATACGCTCACTCTATCAATCAACCAATTGGATGCTCTCACACAAGTATATGCGAAAATATCCTCAATAATCTCCAAACCAATACCATGGGAAAATACCATGGTTATGTCAATACCAAGGACACCTATACCATGGTAATATCGATACCAAGGCCACCTATACCAAGGTAATAATAATACCACATGCCAACCTACTCCAAACACATACCAATACCATGGCAATGCCAATACCAAGGACACTTGTACCATAATAATGTTGATACCAGATGCCAACCTGCTCCACAATGTTTCTATCATGTGCACAACTTTCAAACCACCCTACAACTAACAAGCCAAGAAACATAATCACAAGCAACGTAATCATAACACCTCCACATAAGCCAAAAACTCACTCATTTGTCATAACAACACACGAGGCAAGACAACCATCAATCATTGCAACTAACAACAACATCATCAATGTACCAGCAACACATGCATTTCCACACAAGTTATCGTCCTATTATCATGTTGAGATCAATGCCAACCCATTAACACTACACCAACAATTGCACCAACAACCACATCATCAATGGAAACAATGTCTAGGCTTATTGGTGTATCGCCAAATAATATATTCAATGCTAGATGAAGAATGAAATCATTTATAACGTGTTTGATAACTATTAGGAGACTGTTACGGAAATAAGAAACGTTGAAACCATAAAAAAGGATTCCTCATGTGATGTTATATTCTCTTGATTAAAACATCTCACATTGACTTGAGCTATCTATTAACTCATCTACAGACAAACCATCCATAGCTAAATTTTTCCAAAAGATAGAAACATGGGCAAAGCATGGATGGATAGTAAGTTTAGAAAGTAAAAATTAATAGAGGAGCAATGTATATTACTCATTTTCTAGTTTACAATCTGAGCATTGCAAGAAGCATTGTACAATACCGACTTTATTTTCTACCTTTCTAGAAGGCCACCTTTTATTAAAGAAATTTTTATGCATGTACATTCTCCAACCCCCAACAGTGAATCTTGAGATATTATTATATTGTATTTCTCATTTCAAGATGCATTGGAAGGACATTTGTAGTCACGTCTCCTGAGTATACAACGTATAGGTCCTACTTTATTTTTTCAAGCACAGTTTCACAAGATCCCACACACTTGTGTGGAAAGTTTGTTATTCGAGTGTAATTATATATTTGTATAGTTAGTTTACTGAAGAATTTTTAGTGAAATAATTTAATTTTATATCTTCTTGAACTTCCTATATGGCCAAGTAAGTGGCTTTGTTTTTGCATGAGATGTGTCAGAGTAAATTAGGTTGGGAATGCCATTAACACCAAATATCAAGTTCCATTATCAGTCTAGAAGAATACTTGTCTATATAATTCACCACAATGGTATTTTAGTTTAGTAATAAATGAAGGGAATATTTCTTTGAGTTCTCATTGAATAAATATATTAATCACTTAAAACCTGTTGTGTGCCCATAATCAAGGTTAAGTGTTGATATATATGGTACTCTCCTAAAGCATTTTTAGTGAAATAATTCAATTACTGAAGTGAGTGATAATTCCTGTAATGCCCCACTTAAATCTTATCCTACAAATTTGTTAATGTTTACATTGTCTGAAAATATTGAGAAATATAGGTCTAATATAAAATTCATGATTTCCATTATTCAAATTCCCCACTTACCTTCTCAAATTGAATATTAGGTAAGATATGGTCTCCTTCCATTATTTAAAAAATACATGTAATTACCTCTCACACTCCCCAATGTACCCTCACATTTACTTGGGAGAAGACATAGCCCTCTCCATCTTATTATCAATATATATATTCACTTTACATGTCCCAATGTACCCTCACATTTACTAAGGAGAAGACATGGTCCTCTCCATGTAATTACATCTCACATTTCCAAATGTACTCCTAGCTTACTTGGGAGAAGAGAAGTCAACTATAAGGATGGATGAGAAGTTAATGACATTAATGAGAGGTGGTTGAGATGGAGAAGGGAAGGAGGGTATAAAAAGGGAAGGAGAGGAGGAAGAGAGGGAGGTTTTTTTTGGTGAAGTCTTGCTTATGATTGTGGGGGTTGGTTGTGATTGTTTAGACTTGTTGTGTGTTTTTGGAGACCTTAGGAACCTGTGAAGGTTTCTTGGGTTGTTGAGAGGGGGAAGTATTGTTATATTGCTCTGGATCTTCCCGTTGGACACACCCATTACTTCTGGTTGGACTTGGGCTCGGAGGTGCTAGGGAACCTGTGGAGGTTTCCTGGGCTAGGAATTATTTCCTAGTTGGCTAGGAGGTAAATCCAGTTGGGTCCGTCAAGAGGAGCGTTCAGCAAGAGAAACAGGACAAAGGTATCTCCATCAGCCACCGGCACAGGTATTCCTCCATAGTCCACTTTGGTAAAGTTAATTAGAATGAAATATCCATCTTAAATTGTGTTGATTATAATGTAAATGACAAAATTTTATTTGTTTAAAAGCAGTGTAAGTAGGTAAGTTGTCACCTCTTTTCATATTTAATTTCAGAAGAATCTAGATTTGTTAGTAGACCCTAGGGTAGGGTTCTTACATATGGTATCAGAGCTTTGGTTCAAATCTGGACCCAAAGCCCACTAAACCCAAATTCCACTATAAGGAGCTTGTAATCCTCATAAGTACTTGTAATCCTAATATATCTTTTTTTTTTAGTTTTTTTTATTTATTTTTACCTCTATTTAAAAAATAAAAATAAAAAATAAAAAATAAAACCAATGACTTTAAAATGGTTTCACTTAACAACGATTCGATCATTCTTATGTCAACAATCGATATGCTAATGTGCGTACATCTCCATTTTGGAAAGAAAAGCCAAGCTAGAGGCAATTCTCAATTCTGTGCGTACATTTCCATTAGGACCTTTTCCTTCTAGTGAGAGTTTGAGATTGTGTGAGAACATTTTTTTTTTTAGAGTCATTTTGATAAGCTTTGGCTAATTTTACAAACACTGGAGAGTAGCCATCTCCCACCTCTCTACACAATTAGCGACCTGTATAAAGATTTTGTCACCATGAGAAATGCTTTCATCAGGCACCGTGGGTAGGTTTTCTTCAAGCTTTTCATTAGGCAAAAGAGGCTCCGTGAGTTGATCGTTAATTCTCTCCTTGAATGGCCATATTGACCAGACACTCTGATTAGAAACTGGAATACAAATGTACATGTAGTCATTCTTATATGATTCATCCTTTTGCACTTCAGCATCCTGCGGCAACTCTTTAGAAAAATTATTTGACTCTTGATCATGTGTAGATGAATCTTCATGAATCTTCTCATCTTGCATTCTTGTCTTTATATCTTTAGGAAGTGCATCTGGTAAAAGTATAAATGCATCTTCGCTGGGTGCTTCAGTTTTTGCATGCCCCTGTTCTTCTTGTTTAGCATGTGATCTAGCAGAATCATCTAAATGTAGGTCTCTCAATTGGTCTTGTGGACATTTATCCTTCAATTCAGAGGATTTACCAGATTCATTCATACCCTGAGTAATATATGCTGCCTCTGTACATGCATATGCTATTTTTTTTGGCTTCCAGCAACCAAAGGTCTCATAGTTTTGAGCCCTTTGGAGAATGGCCCAAAATCTGTCACTTTTTCTGCTTTATTTTTTCAGTTGTGTAGATGATATGATCCCCATTATTCTGTAGGGAATGAATACTACTTTATTATATAAGGAATGATACACACCAATGAAATATATGATTGTATGCACCGATTTAGCTAAGGTCAAGGTTGTTTTTCTTTTTGGAGAATTGTCTTTCCCTTTTGCCCTGTTGTGCTGGTTATGTTTACTTTGATGAGTGTATGGCCTAATTCAATTATTATGAATGATGTTTCTTCGATGGATGTATGGCATAATTCAATTATTATGGATGATTTTCTAGCAGTCAGGCTGTATAAGTCCGTGATACGGGCATAATTCAATTATGATGGATGGTTTTCCAGCAGTTAGGCTGTATAAGTTCGTTATACAGACATTTTCAACTTGTTAGAATACCTTCACAACATGGCAGTGAGTTTGTGAGTCTGTTGTATATACATATTTTAACTTGCTAGACTAGCTTCACAATCACAATAATAAATGTATGAGTTTGTTGTACAGATATTTACGGTCAATGTAGTGGAAGTTTCATAACTTGTGCTTTCGGTAGCAAGGGTCGCTGTAGTGGAAGTTTCATAACTTGTGCTTTCAGTAGCAACCCCAGGACTTTCTTTTGCTTGATGTGATAAACTATTTGTGAACTCCTTGACTGCAGCTAGTCTACTAGGTTCCTTTATACTGTCCCTCCAAGGATTCCAAAATGGAAGGCAGTAAAAGTTGTCATTCTCTTCATCAGCTTGTCCAAAGAAACTTGAAAAGCATGCCAAACATCCATAGGCTTCATTTTCATCAGTGTCTTCATGTGAAATATCTGGCTGGTCATTCTGATCTTCGGTTATTTGTTCAATATCTTCCAAAAGTGAAGTGGTGTATCCCATCATGGGGCCATTGTTCTTGAATCTTTTCAATTCCAGAGCATTGGCTTCAGTCGATGTCAAACTTTTGGCACAGTTCTAGAAATCCCAATGCCATTTCGCAATTCAGTTCACATTCCGATTAGTCCCCAACACCGCGAGTTACATTTTTTTTGGTTTGGTGTCGACAACAGCGTTTGAACCTGCACAGGGAAAGAGATCCGAGACTGCGGTAATTTATATATGTGTGTGAATAACTGTTGTCGTAATGTGGGAGAAAATCAGATCTGAACACCGGCAGGAAAAATCTCTCGGCTTCTTCCAGACAATTTCCTAGGCATTGCCAAACAGACAATTTCCTACGGAGCTGCAAACAATTCCAGATCTATTTGGCCCTCGACCATACTGTCAATCACATTTGGCTGATTCTCATTAACCTCTGTCACGATTTTCTTTGCCATGGTCTGGATCACCATCTCATCTTTTATTAGTTTAGCATCTTTACTTTCATAATCAATTGCTTCACCTTCTTGTCCAAGAAATCCTTGCTTTCAGAACCTGTGAACAGAAGTGCTTAGAATCACTTTAGATGATTGAGATAATAATGATATAATGTTACCGACCATACAAACTAAGAAGATAGTTGACTACCTCAATCGTGGAGCTTCATTAGTACTCCATCACCGTTGACAGTGAACTAAAACCCCATAGGCATGTCGCTAAATTTTACCCGGAAGGATTTTTTTAACTGATCTTGTTTTTGTTTTTCTTTTGGTATTGTATGGGGGTCATCCATCTTCATTTAAGTTTCTTTATCATTCTCAAAGGTTATTTCCCAGCTTTATGTACGATTTTTTTTCTTAATTTAGGGAGAAATTAGGTTCCTACATTCTTTTGGCACGGATACAAAAGTTTGCTACATTACTCTGTTTAGCTCCAGTTCCCGCTGACCTGGAGAGTTCTTCACCTAACATATGGACAAATTTTGGAATATTTAAGGGTCATTTCTCACTTCTTATCAACTATGAATATCAGTTTAATTCGCCTTACTAGCCTTTTCACAAAGAATTCTGGTAAGCAATTGTGTAAGGATAAGATTAACATGGACCAATACCTCTGCCTTTTTCCCTATTACTAAATAATGCAATGAGGTGCTTACAAATGATCAGTCCAAATTAATGTGCTAGACAGTATCCAAGGCATTTTATTTAAAGATGTATGGACTGTGTTAAACCTCCCCAAAGTGTTTTACTTTTATGAGCAGAGGAGATTTTCCATTTGAGCCTCACCTCTTGTCCATCTAACAGGATTCGTGAGAATG
The DNA here is from genome assembly GCA_000404065.3 of Pinus taeda. Classification (NCBI taxonomy): domain Eukaryota; kingdom Viridiplantae; phylum Streptophyta; class Pinopsida; order Pinales; family Pinaceae; genus Pinus; species Pinus taeda. The sequence goes on along the minus strand of APFE030535584.1, from coordinate 1,383 downwards.
GACATGGTTTGAGAAGGAATTAGATCAAGAGCCTGGGCATAAAGATTATATATGAGGTTTTAGAAGGGTACATACTTGGATCTGAATGAGGCACCACTTGCATGGACTATTTAAAAAGTTCTAAACCATTGCTACTAAAGACTTTGGACTGGTTCTCTGTATACTGAACCAATGCTAATCCCCTTGATACAACTTATGCTTGATCCCTGTTCTCCATCGTTGCAGTACGAGAGAAAACTCTATTATCAACTATGAATTAGATTCGTGATACATTACTTAATGCTCAAAATCATATATTAACAAAACCATATAAAAGGTGTGAGTAAGACATCAATAGCTTGGTATCCAATTCTCCATCAGCTCTACCAATAACAATAACAGGCCATTATCCAATTCTCTTTTGGCTCTACTCATAACATATTACAGGTTGCTTTATTTTTAAGGCATCTACTTATCTAAATGCATGACTAGAAGCACAAAATGGGTGTCATATATTTCAATTTTCAACTAGATCAAGATTCAAGACCCTGCTCCTGTCTGACCAAAATTCATAAAATAATTATATGCCACTATCCAATTCTCTCTTCACATACACTTTGTATTTTTTAGCACCAAAAACATTTCTTTTCAACTTCTGCTTTATAGATTGCTTGGCTTGATTGAGACTTGAATCAGTATTGGAAATTACCTGTGTTTGTGTCAAGATAGGTTGTCAAAAAAATGTTTCTAGAATGCATATATAGTAGATTCTCAGTCAAATATCACATATAATATGTTGGTGTAATGGTGGTTAAGCTTAACTTTGTGGTCCTTTAGTAGTCATTAAGGTCATTTATGATTCCTGATTCTTTAGTGTGCGTTATGGTGTTATGACTGCAAGGGGGCATATATTGGGTCAAACCATCTACATTTAATCCAATATATGCCCACTTTGAGGTATGTTATGAAGCTCCACGATTTCCTCTTGCAGTGATACAAACTATCTTGATGACATCAAGACAGTTATATCAATGTAATAATTTAGATTTTCCAATGTCAAATTTAGCTCTTCAAGCAACCAAAATCAAAATTCTGTAGCAATTTCAAGTATTTCATACATAGATAGTGAATATTCAACTTCAAACTCAGTGAAAATGATGAAAGATGAGAAGAACAAAATATTTGTCCCCTATGACAACAAATTCGAGTTTTCAGAAAAGGAAATAAGACTTCGATGCAAGATTCTATAATTGATGCCTTTTCATTTTTTCTTTTTAAAACGCGTTTTGGAAGTTGCTACGTAATAGTATTACTTAATTTAAAAACAAATAAACATAAAATAAACAATTAATTGGATTGAGATTTAAGTGATTTATTAGTTAGATGCAATAGTATATGGTTAAA
>APFE030535582.1:78358-96738 GCA_000404065.3 Pinus taeda | reverse complement strand
ATTTGGATTTGGCTGTAGCCACTGAAGCCATCCAGGAAAGAGAATAATTTTTTACTTGCCAATGTGTCTAGAACCTGGTCATTGAACGGAAGGGGAAAATGATATTTTTTGCGTTGCTTTATTAATCTCTCTGTAATCGACACATATACGCCACTTCCCATTCTTTTTAGGAACCATAACTAATGGAGAAACCCATTTTCTATTAGATATAGGATAGATGAAATTTACATCTAACAGTTTCTGTAGTTTGTCTTTAACAACATCCTTTTAGGTGAGGGTTTAATATTCATTGAGGTTGTTGAATGGGTCTCACATCTTTCTCAGTGTAGATGTGGTTCATACATAATTGGGGGTCAATCCATTTCATATCTGGGTAATCCCAAGTGAAAGCCTCTTTATATTTTCTAAGGAGTTGGATAAACCTTTGCTGCTGGTCATCAATTAGGTTTTTGTTAATGTTTAGGAATTTCCCTGGCCCAATTTAAATGGGTTTGCTGTTATAAACAGTTTTTGTTGGTATTGTTTGGTCATTGATATCTTTTAAGGGATCTTCTTCAATTTCGTTATCCAGGGCTTCTTCAATCATGTGAGATTTTATATTAGATACAGTAGCTGGGTGGTTAATGTAAGTGTTAATAATGTCATCTTCTGTTTGTTTCTTAAATCCAAGAGCATCTGCTACAGTTAGTGGTGATCGAATATTTTCGGTTAGACATGTTATAGGTTGTTTCCTAGTTTTTATTATAGTTAGGCTTGGCTGAGCTGGAGGATATAAATTTAGGTACTTCACATTGTTTCATCTGGCTATAATCATACTACCTGTTCGACAACTTATATAAGCATCTGCGGTTGCTAGCCAAGGTCTTCCTAATATTAGAGGATGTCCATCTAGTCGGTGTCTAGGATTAATGATAAAGAAATCTGCTGGGTACTCCCAAGAATCTACAGACACCATTACATCCTGTAATGTCCCTTCTGGTTTAACAACTGATCGGTCAGTAAGTTCCAGCAAGGTTGTAGTTGGATCTAAGGCTGTGATTTCAAGTCTCTGATAGGATGTTGTTGTGAGAATATTAATGGTTGCCCCTAGATCGACTAATGCATTGGGAAAGGAACATCCATTTATTTGTACTGTGACTATAGGGTTTCTTGGGTCCTCATATTTCACCGACGTTTCTCTGCCTAATAATAAATCAGACAAAGTTCCGACTACGTGGACAGTTGGTGTTACTTTTAATTTCCTCGTAGGATTTTTGGTACACAATTCCTTAATGGTTTTTGAATAGATTGGAATATCCTGAATAGCCTGGAGGAGGGGTATTTTTACAAAATGAGTTTTTAATTTTCCTAGGAGATCTAAATCGGGATATTCGATTGGGCGAGGTATAATCAATCTTTTTGGGAATGGTGGAGAAGAGGTAATAGTTTGTTCATGCCTTTTTTGTTTAACTGTATTCTCCCTTTGAGGTGTTTGTTCTACAGGTAGTGGTTCTTCTAATTGTATATTTTTATCACCCTCTAACTCAATTATCCATCCAGACCTCAATCTGACTTCATTACACTCTCTCAACTCAATTTCCAGATCCAGCCCTTCAATAATTTGTACCCACCAGACTAATTTGTTGTTGGGATTCGGGTTGGGCTAGGTTGGGAGCTGTGGTCGTAGATTGGGTGTAGGATTCTATTGAAACGTGTAAGGTGCTGGTAGCGTAGGTTGAGGCATGATGATTTTTCCTGCTAGCTTATTTGTAGGTCTTTGCCATTTTGACCGCCGGTTTTGGTTTTGTGAAGTGGAGGGGGTCCATTCAGATGGATATGGATTGTTCTGCAAGAATGGTGGAAAGTAAGAGGAATTTGGCCAACTATTGTTTGTATTTGATTGATTGGACCAAGGTGGAATAGAAAATGCTTATGGTGACCAATTAGGAAAAGGTGACTGGTTTTTCCATGTAGCCCCTATGTATTGCTTAGAATTATATTGTGAGGGTTGAAAGAATGAATATGGGTCGATAGGCATACCTGTTTGTTGTGCTTGCCATTGGCGACACTGATTTAACAGGTAGACTGGTTCTATTTCTTCCTCTGCCTCTTTGAAGACCACTTTTAATTCTGGGAGCGATGGGAAATTTTCTGTACCATGTTCTTTAGTGCATATGGCACAGGTCTGTACCATATCGAGTGGACATTCTTTATGACTATGTTTCTTCCTGCATCGAGGGCAAAAAGTAACCAGGTTCCTGTTCTGCTTCGACCTACTTCTGCTTGGCTTGCATGATGTCTAATTGTGTTGTCAAGGTCCCCAGGATATCTATTTTGAAATCTTCTGGCAGGTTGCCGATTTTAGTACGAGTAATGTTTCCGCCAAAGATTTTGCTGTCCATGGTGATCATATAGAGTTCTGCTAGTTTTAGTCTTGTACTGCCCCTCGAGTACCTGATACACAAATCAGTAATGTTAGCATAGTTGTCTTGATAGATATCACCTTTACCCATAATATTTAATGTCTCTATCCATTGATCTTTCATCCCTTTAATTAGCATGGTTTTTAGAACATTATCAGGCAGCGACAGATTTGCATAGGGAGACGTTTGGAGGTTATATTGGAAATGCTCCACATACTCTTCCAAAGTTTCACTAGGCCTTGCTACCATTTGGAATATCACATCTTTTAGTTCTCTAGATCTTCAATAATCCTGATATTTTTTAAGGAAAGTAGTTTTCATTTGGTCCCAATCATTTATGGTGCCCCCACCCAATCCCATAAACCAACACAGGGCTGCTTCCTTTAAAGTGGAGGGAAACAACTTTAGTTTCTAGGGGTTGGTGGTATAATCTTAACCCCGACATAGGACGTTGAAATCAAATAGGAATGCATCCGGATCTTCTGAAGTGAGTCCATGAAAGGTGGGAATATTTTGTATAGGGATAACTTTCATGGGTGTGTTGACGGCTGTGTCAAAAATAGGATACTGTAATGTAGAAGTCTGGGGTGTTTGTGGATTATTGGCGATTTGACCAAAGATATGTCAGTACCCTTTTGGGATCTCTGGTGTTAGAGAGTTATCCCCAGGATGTCTAGAAGAGGGGGGAATGATCCTAACAACACTCGATCTGCGACACTAGGTGTCTTCTGCTCAATTACTACCTGAGGGGATCTTGGTTCCTTTGTTTCCCCTGTTTCTCCTCCTCCTTCACGAATGTTGCACGAATTCCCTTCTTGTGAGGGAATTGGTCATGAATTTTTGATGTCTTGAAAACTCTGCTCAATCCCTTCAGTTTTACTGTGGACTACATAGGCTACAGATGGTGAGCCTGTGGCCCAAAGGGAGACAATAGGTTGTTTGGAAGCAACAGTTCAGGGACCTACTGATGGCTAAGATTCATATTTTCTTAAGATGTCGTCGATAAAAGTTGATCATCTAAGGGTCACTGGTCCCTTAGATTTTTCAGGTTTGGGATGTGGAATTGTATTGTTTTCTGGTCTTTTCTTCTTAGCCATTCATGCAAAAATTCAAATGTTCATTTCCACCTTAAATTCCTAGCAATTTTGCTAGAAAGCGGGTGGGGGAGAAGGCATTTTACTTGCTCTGTATGCATGTTCTTACCTTCCACTTTTAATACCAAGTTCTCTCTCAATAGAAAAACATCAAACACCTACTTCACTTTTCTGTAATCATGCTGAAAAATGGGCGAAGGAGCAAGCACTTTACTTGCTCATTACGTAGGTTATTACCTTCCGTTTTCAATACCCAATTCTTTCCCAACAGAAATTATCAGATATACATCACTCTTTGTAAAATGGCGACACTCTCCCCGGAAACGAAGCCAAAATGTTGGTTGATAAAAGGTGTCTTTAAAAACTCCTAATTACCCCACATTAATCATCAACCCAGGCAAGTCATTTTATTCCAACAGTGTACACAATGTGTGCAGGGTAAGAATCCAGGGAGTAATTTTTCTTAAAATGAAGTATAAACCTTTGTTACAAGAGTAAACGGATGCATCTATAAAATTCAAATTGCAATTATTAAAGGAAATATGACATCTAAGCTTCAAGACTCAATCCTTCGCTGAAATCGTAATCAAATGTCACACACACAATTCAATTAACAATAGCATCAGCCGAGAGCATAGTAGCAATAACCAATCTCTTCTTAGCTGATTCAATCTAAATCATACTCAATCTCTACGAAGCAATCCAAATGACATCAATCTGAGAGTTCAATAGCGATAACCAAACCCTTACAACTGATTAAATCAATACGATTCACTGTCTAGATAATTTAATCTATAATGAGCGTAAATCAAATCAAATGACAATGCTGTAAAATATGTAAGGAAATTGCACTACTCCAATACAGGAAAGTGGTAAATAACAAATAAGATAGACTCACGAAAAATGGGAAAATTATCAAACCAATAAAACTTGTGAGAATCAGAAATATATAACACAAGGAAGCAGCTTAATCCACCAGAGGCCGGGCCCTTAGCCACCAGTGAACACTGCTGAGCTACTTCAGAGAATACGAATGAACAACAACACCAATTATATATTAATCATTGAACTTAAGTAGCATTACAATACGGTTGTGTTCTCCAATAGCATGAGTCTGTAATTTAAAATTACAATTTGAAATAACAGAGATTGATCCCCCTTTCTCGCTACAATCTTTTTCTTTTATAGTCAGAAAGAGGTAAAAGATAAATGCGATCCCTCGCGATCTCCCGATCCTGAGGGATTCACAACTAAATGCTATCTTCAAACACCCTTCCTATTTAGTGCTAATCCTCATGATTCATCCTCCGACCTGTCCACAACCGACGCGTTCCGATTCTCCTTTGTTGGTTTATGTTGTTCCTTCACTAGGGAACAACAACTATTCCTTTCGTCATTTTCTTGCATAAAGAGGAGTAAAAGTTAGTTACGATGGCTAAATTTTAATTGAGAATAGTTCATCCATTTCTTATCATAATCCACCAATATGTTAGCATATTAAGATATGAAAGGGATAAGAAAAGAGGAAAAAGGTGATGAAATTAAGAGTAAATACATACCCATTTTGTATCTCAACAAAAGTCGGTTTCCTCCTCTTGAATAGGACTTGCCAGAGGTGGTAAAATACGCGTCACTCTGGATGACGAAGGATGCCACAAGGATTTGCGAGACCAAGATTTTCTAGGTGCTCATTTAGGCGAGCGTCTGGATGTGGATCAACAAACGGCCTTGCCTATCCCCCAGAGTGTACGACAGTATCAGAAGTGTTGCAGACTTTAAGGTGGATATGCACAATGTGTATATCAAGGCGCGTAAGGATCCAGCACAGAGCTAGACCAAAATCCCGTTCATTGCGATTGATGATGCGGTGTTCATTGTGCTCGATTCATGGCCACCTGAGTGGCGCACCTTGGATCTGATGGCGCACGATGAGACGACAATACAAAAATAGAAGGATGCCACCAAGCTGCTGGCACAGCAGAAACAAAACGAGCAACTCGCCAAGCAGGTAAGGGCTTCCCACAAAGCAGTCAAGGCCGTCGTAGAGCAAACCAAGGCTGCCGAAAAAGCAGCAGCAGCACCAGCAACTGGGGCCACCACAACATATGAGGACAGAGGCCTGGACCTGACCACAGGACAACGGACAGAGGACACAGTGGAAGGCATGGATCCAAGCACGACATCTGTACAATTGAAACGGCCAGGCGGTACGGAATGAGCAGGCCCACAGAAGAAGACGAAGGCTTCCAAACTGGATGGTGAACCCATTACACTAACAGAGGGTGACCTCTATGACATCGGTGACATAATTCGCGCGGTCACAAGGGACATGCTCCAGGAAGTGATGACGGAGCAACATAATGTGTTGAGGGCCCTCAGGGCACAGCTATAGGAACTTCAGGTGTGGCCCCCACAAGAAGGAACAGTTGCAGTATACAGTGCTATAGGTACGTCGACAACAGATCAGTTGTTGCAGGCTAAAACGACTAACAATGTTGTGCTTCCGGAAGGAGCACTGACAGTGGACAACATGGAGGACCAAGCCATGGTGGGTTGGATCAAGGGACTTGGCCTAAACTTGGCTACCCTTTCGCGAGATATATTATATCAGCTGCAGGACGGAGCAACATCAAAACTCTGTGCTAGGGAAGAACACGCCATGCAAATGCTCAGTGAACAACGAATCAATATCGAGCAACTTAGCCTACAATGTGATGAAGCATTGGGCAGAATCAGTAGTTGGAATAGATAATGGAGGAAGCATGTCGCCATGCCCCAGAGTTAGAAATTGTGACCGACCTACCAATAGGAGTGTGGATTCACAAACTGGCCGGTGGATTCCGCGAGGCAAAGGAGGAAGCAATGAGGATCCCATTGGACCTCAACCTACAGATTGTCGAACTGTGATTAAAGGCACAACCATCCATGCCCTTGAAAGTTCAAGAATAGTGTACTAGCGATGTCGAAAAGGGGCTAGAGGAAATAGGGCAGGTAGTGCAGACTTGTACAGCTCTTTTGGAAGACTCTTTCACGGTCCTCACTTCCTTACAAGAGGACCCCACCATAGAGCACTTGGAAATAGAGGCACGAGAGCTTCAACTCCATTATGATAGTGTGCGCAGGATGGTGCAAACAGTGATCCTGACCCAACGGCTTGCAAAGCTACAACAGGCAAAGGCATTGAAGGAGAAAGTGGATGTCACACGCCAGAAAGAGGCAGTATTGAAAGTATGCGTCTAGGCTTGGATTGATGAGGCCTTCATCATCACTATCAGCATTGAGGGTAAGCTCACACAGATGAAAATGTTGCATGCTTTAAGACAGGGATTTGCCCCGGATAGCGAGCATTCAACTGAGTGAGTAGAGCAGATCCAGCAGACGATAGAGGAGTGCGCTGCGGACCTTCGCGCAGCCCAGAAATAGTTGGATGGGCTCCGGGCAAAGATCGCCGCACAGTGACTCGGGACGATTCATGATGATTGTGTTGGGGGCCTCTTGGGTAGTGGATCCCCACATAGCATGTTTTTGGGGCTTAAAGGCCGAGTTTTGGTCCATGTAATGTAAAGAATCCATGAAGTACGGGCGTGGAGCGTGAAAGTCTAGGATGAATCATAGGGTTGTCCACCCTAAGAATTGTAAAGTAATGTAAAGGTGTGGTGGCCTACCCATGGTCTGCGGACCATGGGATTGTATAAATAGAGCGAGGCTCTAAGTGTAAAAGGAATTTGATTGGAAAAGACTCAATAGAATAGAGAGATGCGAAGGCAAGATTAGAGCATAGAAGAGGATATTAAGTGTCTTGGGTCATAGTGGTAGGAAGAGGCTCTACAGCTGAGTGCGCAGAGGCCTAGTAGAGTCTGCAGCTGAGTGCGCGGACCCCTACAACTGAGTGCATAGGGTGGAGTCGGGTCTGTATTGAACTGAACTTGAAGAGAGTTATTAATAAAGATAAGTTTGATTCAACATATTGTGTATCTATTTTGTGGATCTATATTTTGAGGTTATGTGTTAATTGTATTTGTTTATTTATATGCGCGCACTCAATAAACATTGGTATGATTGCCTATGTATGAAAACCTTCTAAGTAGTTAGCGAACAAAACCTAATTAAGGAAGACTTGGGTTATTAACATAGGTCGAACTGTGGTTAAGAGCTGCACGAAGGTAGTAGCCCAAGTTGCGAGGGATAAACAACTGCGCGGAGCAGCGTGAGCGCGTAGAAACTTCATCAAGACATCCCTAAGGTGCAGAAACTTGGTTCCAGCACCATCCCATACTACCTCGAGTGAGACCTCTATCTACACATCATGGACTATTGCTGAAAATGCCAGTAGTTTCAGGATTTGTTTGGCTAAAATCACTTCTGAACCTTGGTCAGGCCCCAAGTAGCCAACACCCCCTCAGGGTCAAATGTTTGCACAACCGAGATACCAATCCCCAGAATTTGATGAAAAATAATAAGGGGAAGGGTAACAAGGGTAACCAAGGTAATGAAGGTAACCAGCCTAGTGAAGCCTAGGGGAACCAGCCTAACACCAACAACTAGTAATATGGCGGCCATCCCAAGAAAAACAAGGCTATTCGTACGAATAGTCCTTGCGCATGTTATGTGTACATGTACACTACATGCATGAATGTCCCATTTTACCCCAAATGTGCCAACTATGGGAAGCTCAAGCAGCTTCTCGAGGCCAAAAATCACATCAGAATCCTGTGCCACCTCAACTGGCCATGCTCACAAATCCTTTCCCTCAGCAATGATTTGTTGGTGCTCAACCCCATCCAGGTCAAGCATCCCACCTCCCCCAACCTTCTGGTCCCGGTGACTACTAGATCCTGATGATGAACTCTGATGAGGTTAACCCCTCCAATATCAACCTACAAACTCAGTTGTGCCAATATGACAAACCCTCCACTTGGTCAGCTATTGAGTCCAAATCCAAAGTGCCCAGTGAGCCTCTTATGACACACAATGGTCGTTTATAGATCCATCAACCCAAAGTTGAGGCCATTCCCAAGATCCCAAAGGGACCATTACACCGTAATGCGACTTCTAACAGAGCTTCCCATACATATAGTATAGTAGATGACTTGGCACAATCACCTGCCGCCATGTTGACACTGGAAGTCCTCTTGTCATGCCCTTCCCAAAAGAAGGCTCTACTAATTGCCTTGGGCGTAGTGGACCCTTCCGATGATCACTTGATTGTCTTCCTGGTTGATACATTAGAGCATCCCCCATTGCCTTCTTTTGTTGCTTTACAGATACCAGTTAGAGTTGGTAATGCCATCATCTCTAGATGCATTATTGACGAAGACGCATCCACCTGTGTGATCTTTGTTGCTGCTTGGAAACAACTCAAGTCACCGGAGTTGTCCCCCTCCATCATCACTTTTCATGCTTGGTATGGACACTCCTCCCAGCCACTTGGCATGTATCGCAATTGTCCAGTGACCCTTGCAGGCAAGACTGTCCATGTCGATATCGAATTCATCGATGCCCATTTGGATTACAATATTATCTTAGTCAGTAGTTAGACATATTCCATGTCATCTATCGTGGCTGTGGTGTTCCAGAAGATGTGCTTCACCCATGAAGGGAAGATCGTTACCATTGATCAGCTGACTTACTACGAGTTGACATCTGTGACCTCCCCTGAGTCCATCATCTAATCAAAGTCCGATGACCAGTCTTCAACTCCTTGCACCCGTGTCTCACCCATAGTCTATAAGGATTCCTCATTGTTAGGTTCCTTCCCCAGTCGCCCCCCTCCCATTTCTAAACCTACTTCCATGTTTTTCTGCATGTTACAAGCATCACGGGTTTCCCTTAAGCAGTCCGGTACACCTGATCAATAGCCAGCTCCTCAACATCCTGATATTTCTCTTCCAGCTAAACCCTCATGGCCCACTCCCCTAGGACCTCCTCCCTTTTTGGGTGCCTCTCCTAGGTTCTCTCCAAGAATTGTTCCTCCAGGTCTTAACCATACAGGATCTATTCCGCTGGGACATTATCCTACCAGCCAGATACATTTCTTATTCCCCCCTCTAGGAATTTTTTCTATAACTATTGTGGCTTTGCTGGTCCTTCATAACATGACTCTTAGGTTCCCGATATGGTACATCAATCCACCTGTAAACATTACGCCTGGTCAGCTAAGGCCGTATCACGCTTTGACCCCAGTTCAACTGGTCCCCATGACCCATGTCGTTTCTTCAGTACGATCACAACCTTAACAGGAGCCAACTCCTGTTACGAAAGCATCTAGCTAGGGGGCCAAAGCCAAAAACAAAGATTCGAAGTACAAGGCTCCCCAAGCTCCTCTAGCCCCTAAGGCCCCAAAGTCATGCGTTTTATGTGAAGTTGTTGGGAACGCCGCCAATAATTGTCATGAACTTCCTCAACTTAAACCTTTGGTTCATGAAGCATTCCTTGAGTCGAATATTCCAAAAGTCCATGTTGACATACTGGTCCCACCCAAGAAAGTCAAAAAGCTTCTCACAAATGACCCTTGTGCCTTGTGTGATCATCATGGTCACTATTCCCATTGTTTCCATCGTCTCGATGAGTTTTGTGATTGCCTTGGGGCGATTCGTGACTACAAGGCTACTCGTAGTGGAACCTATGCTCCTCTACCTATAGATCCTGGTATCACCAGTCAACCAGAACAGGGAAACTCTGGCCCTTCTATTGTGATCCCTCCCCCCGATGTCGAGGTGACGGACACCACAGGCCCCATTCTTTACCTGTTGTCATCCTTGAGTTCCTCATCAAAAACCTTCTTGAGGTTGTTGCGTGTGTTTCTATCAAACCTTTTTCAACAGAATCTGAGATCTCAACATCAGTAGACCCTCTGTCTACCAGTCCGTCATCTACCATTCAAGACGATGTGTATGTGAACCTTATTCCTTAGGTTGATGCACCAAGTAATGTCATCAAATCATGTAGTCAGCCTTCTTCTCGTCTGCCCATCTCCCAGCCTAATGAAGACACCATGGAAGCTACGTCTACCCCTAATTACCCCTACACTTGAGTAAGGGGGCATTCCTTCACGAGGATTTTGAGGGCCATCTCCTTCTTAATTCTCCTTGTTCGGCTCTTAATTGGTAATTATTATTATCACTTCTTAACATTTAATTCATCTATTTCCACTACTCTTTTATCACATTATTTACCATAATTTATTATATAACTCCATTTCATAATCATTTACGCTCTTGTGGATAAATAATACCTGATCTCATTTATTTTTAATAATTAATGATTATTATGCATGATTTTGGTTTATTCATTCGTTATAACCTCACTCATGATTTTAGCATCCAAGATCTCTTTTAGATTGCAGATTTGGTCTTCAACAGATAATTAGATATTCCAACTCAGGAATTCATTGGAATAAGAAGTGACAGTTTTGCGTTGGACGTTTTGGGCAAATGAAAGCGACTCTGGAAAATCCGAGACATGGGTTTTGTTTAGAACGGACCAAATTAGTTTTCAAATGATTACTTTTAAGAAATTCGATTTGTATTGGGAGAAAATCAAGGTTCTTCGAAGGACATATTTGCAGATTTGCTGTTGCAGGCGTTTTCCAGAATTTCCCAAATTGTAATAACCAAATTCGACTTGTTCTAGCAGAATCATGATGGAAAGATCTCTCAGATCTCATCTTGAATATTGAGATCAGTTTGTTGCAAGTTTCCTTTGGATGTTTGTATATTTAAAAGACACAATTCAGAGAGAGGGGAGTTAGCTAATGTAAGAATTGAGTCTTGTAACAGTGGAACTCTTGCCAATGAAATTTCCATACTTCTAATATTTTTCTCAATATGTGAGTTAGGCACAGCCCTGACTAGGGAGTTGGGCCCACTCTTCTGATTAGCTGTTGTGTGTGTGTCCTTTTTATGTATATTTTTTTACTTGTTGTATTCTCTTTATTGCTATTACAGAATTCCATAGGTTGTTGTGAATGTTTTTCTTTCTGCAATTTAATTTCCATTAATGTTACAGCGATGCTTTGATTTCTTAATCACGAACCCTTGATTGATGTAGATTATAACCTTGCCTCTGCATATACTTTGCATGTTACCTTGAAGAGTGTACGCACACGGATTGATGAATTAATGTAGGAAACGATATTGAATAATTTGTTCATACTCGGACACCAACATTTTGGTGTCGTTGTTGGGGAAGGCTAACAAGGTGCAAGACATGGTCTGTATCGACCAGAGGGTCAATATCTCCTCCTGCAGAGGGAATCGTCCTTTGACAACCTGCTCCAGGTCTTGGGCGTAGTTATTTTTCCTGCATTTTTGCTTGTTTTTATTTTATAGGATCAACTCTCTTGTCTTGGGGAGGGAAAGGGTTCTCTCACCCTACTCCAGGTCCGGATCTTAAATTTTCCCTGCATTTTTGTTTGTTTTGATTTTGGAAAAACTAATCTCTCGTCCTAGGGAGGGAATGGTCCTTTGACGCCATGCTCCAAGTCCCGAGCTTTATATTTCCTTGTGTGCATTATTTTCTTGTTTGGTTTCTTGCCATGGGGAGGGAAGGGTGTTTTGACACCCTGCTCCAGATCTTGAACTTTAGATTTCCTTTCAAATTGTTTTTTTGAATAAATAGGAAGAAAAAGGTAGATATTTGAAGAAATCTTATCATTTCACTCAAGTGGTGATGTAAGCACCACCCATTCCACTAACAAATTGACAGGAATATTTGAAGGAGGAATCTTAAAGTAGCACATGAAGAACATCTTCTATTATGGTAAGAAATGGCTAACATTGTTACTTTTGAATTCCCTATCAGCGACCTAGGAGTAGTGACACAAATGCATATAATTCCTGCATCTTCTCTACCAAATTTTCATGGTTTGGATAATGAGGACCCAAATACATTCTTATTTGAGTTTGAAGTACTTTGTAGAGGATATGATTATTGTACTAATGATCAAAGGTTGAAAGTGTTTCCTCTTACTCTAAAAGGAGCAGCTCTCCGATGCTTCATGAGCCTTGGTGGGAACTACATCAAAACATGGGAGGACATGAAGAATGTATTCTTGGAGAAGTACCAAGACTATTGCAAGGCCAATGAAGATATTTTCAGTATGATACAAGGGGAAGATGAAAGCTTGGAGGACTATTTGGAGTGCTTTAAATACAACCTTCAAAAATCAAAGCATAAGCATTTGGAAAAAGAGATCTTAAAAACACTCATTCTTAAAGGAATCAAAGATAAAATTTTAGAAATCTTAAATTTGATAGGAAAATGTGATGTTTTTCAGCTATCATATGATGATGTTTGTGATTTATGCATAAGGTATTCAAGAGGAATATCCGAGGCTGGTAAGAATTATGGAGAATTTTCTTCTTTCCTTTCCAAATCTGCTACAAGAAAAGGAGATATAAGAGATGAAATCAGTACTTTATTTGAACATTTTAAAGTTGATTTTATTAGCTCTCTAAATTCACAATTGCATGTTTTGCAGGTTAAGAAAAGTCAAGCAGAATTTGAAGAAGTGATTTTTCCACAATGCCAAAATGAGCATCCCATGGATGGTTTCTCTTTCTTACCTGGGCTGAAAACAACATTTCCAAGAGATGGAGAAGCTACACCAATTTCACAACCATGGAAACCTTGGCCTACATTTATGTTTCAAAACACTTCCTCTCCATTGTATTACTTGCATAATCTATTATGGAATACTCATGTGTTAGGGCAGCCATGCCAATCTCAATATAACCCCCATCAATCTTGTCCACAAGTTTGGCACATGGTTCATCCTATGATTACATGACTACTCTCCCTCATCTTGTAGCACAAAAATATCATCCATATTCTTTTCCATCTTTTCAAGAACACCTTGCTTGCGTATTAAAATCATCCACACATCCCAATCAACTACATCATCAGAATCCTCCATGCCCTACACAATATCCTTCTCAACTCATGCCACACGCTCACCATAATAAAATAGTACAACATTCTTACAGTGTTGAATTGCAAAATTTACCTATCCTCCCCACCCAACCTATCTCGCATACACAATTGCAGAAAACTTATATTGAGATTGAAAATGTTCCAACTCCAAAAATTGTAGAAGCTATGGAATAAAATGAGGTTTCTTCTAGTCCGCATCAACAAGTTGTTTTAGAAACTCATGAAAACTATGGGAAATCAAGAAATTAAAGGATATATTGAATATTGGTTTCACTCCATCAGTTGTTCGCAGCGTCACTCCATACTTCAACAATTTTTGACACCATATTTTCAAGGGAAGTTGGTCTGTCATACCCTAGTATTTATTGACGTGCATTTCTCAAATTAGGGTATGTACACACTTGAGGCCTTATTTCGAAAATGGTTCCATTGAAAGTGCTCTTATACGTAAGTATACTTTATTTTTGAAGGTAGAGTAAGAAATAGAATAAATAAGTACATAAATAAATAAATCTCTTTACATGTAGAAAGAGTTGTGTTTGCTGCAACTTGCTGAGTATATCAATATCAATGGTAAATATTTGAATTTAATTATTTACGTAGATGTATTATATTGAAAAACAAATTTCTACAAACACTGATCATCATTTTGAAAAAAAAAAAATCATATCTTAGGGCATGTGGGCTTGATAAAATCACTGAAATCACAGTTGGTACAGTCATGTTTTGATGAACAAAATGAGCATATTTTCAAAACATTTTTCTATCCTAAGTAGCCCTTTATTTCTACTTTCTAATCCAATTTGAATCACTCAATTTGGATTTTAAATGAAAACGTTATGACCAAAACATTGACAGTATGTCGAGTAGGCAGCTTAGGAACAGAGTTGGGACAATCCATTTTTGGAGGCCTAAATGACTATATTTTTGAAACTTGTTTCTATGGTATATCACTCTATTAATATATTTTACAATGCAATTTGAATGACTCAATTTAGATATCATATGAGAAAATTATGACCAAAATATTGACTGTTTATCATAAATCAGCACCTTTAAAACTATATGTTTCCAACTGTTCTTTCGCACATTTGACCCATCCATTCTTCATGATTTCAAAACATATTTATATTGGATATATTTATGTGAATATACTTTAATCTCCAATTTTAATCGGTTCAATCCATCATCAAAAAAAAAAGTTATGCTTAAAATATCAACTATTGGTCTAAGTTGGGAAATCGAAAATGACTCTGTTATGCAGGTTGTTCTAAGTAAATTTGACACAACATATCATGGAATTTTTAAAAACTGTTTTAATTGGAGATATCCTTATTAATTCACTTTCATTTTGCTTTGGAATCACGCAAATCGGATGAAAAACAAAGGAGTTATGATTAAAACAATGTTGGTGTGTATGGTTGGCCACTGTTGTCCCGCAGGCAATAAATTAACTCTACTTTGTTATTTGTTTTCCATGGATTTGTTTTATAGAGTAACTACTTGTTAATTTTTTTCATATTTATTGGATTTAGAGAGCCCGATCACCTCTCTTCTTCCATGATTACATTTTTTATTACAAGTAGATGCTCGTTTTTTTGCAAGTCCGAGGAGAATAAAGGAGGACAATTTGTTTTTTAACAAGTGATTATTGAAGGCAATGATAATGGAATAATAGATTTTCATCCTAGCATCTAGTAAGAAATTTAACATCATATAATTTTTATTCTTTTGAGGTGCCGTGGAAATTGATCATAAGAGTTTGTTACAAATTATTCTTGTTATTTCTCACCAACAACATGAAGACTCTTTCATTACCTAATGGATTCATAACAGGAGAAATGGAGAATTGATTTTTATTTGAAGATCAAAGTCATTTCCGCCAAAACATTTTTCCATTCATTTACCATTGACAAATTGACAGATTGTTGTTTCTTGAAACATATTGATATTCTCTTAGGAACAACATAGCTGCACTTAAAATCATAGCCATTGCAACTTGAACTATTTATTTATTTACTATTTTTTTGTTTCTTTTATGATTTATTTTATAATGTTGTTTTTTTCTGAAAATAAATAAAGGAAGTTCTCAGGTTTCATGATGTCTCTGCATATTTATCCATTTGTTCCTGAGTCTTATCAGTATATGGTTTCCTCAGATCCATTGGGTGTTGTTACTCTACCACTGTCGTTACTCCAGAAAATTTTCTAAGTGTCGGATGCTGTTACTCCACCGTTGTTGTTACTCCTGAAAATTTTCTAAGTGTCGGATGTTGTTACTCCTTGGATGTTGTTACTCCGCCAATGTTTTTACTCCATGGGTGTTGTTACTCTGTTGCTGCTATTACTCCCAAATTTTTTCTAAGTGTCGGATATTGTTACTCCTTGGGTGTTGTTACTCTGCTAGTGTTGTTACTCCACCAGTGTTGTTACTCCACTGGTATTGTTACTCCTAATGATGTTACTCCACTAATGCTGTTACTCTGTTGGTGTTGTTACTCCGCCAGTGCCGTTACTCTGCTAGTGCTATTACTCTGTTACTGTTGTTACTCCGCTAGTGTTGTTACTCCGTTGGTGCTGTTGGATACCTATACCAATAGGTTTCATATTTCATGATTGGATATCAAAGGTCCAAATATGCTCTGCTTCGATAATGCAAAGATCCCATATTTCCCTAAGAAAACAATGTCTGTCTCAGTTTTGATGAGAACTCAATTTTGATGGGTGGTCCAACAGCCTAATCTAGATCATGCCATGTTTTCAATTTCCATGTTGTAGAATAGAGAATGAAATCTGTCCAAACTGTTTAAACTTGACAGATCAGTAGCTAGGTAGAGAAGCTAAGGTTCCCAACTGCTTAATCTGGGACCTTGGAAGGAATAAGGGTTGTATTAGATAGGGAATGAAAGCAAAAAGCCAATAAAAAGAAAAGGCATTCAAAGTGTTTGCAAGTCCAAGTGCACCCTCCAAGAAGGAACAAAAAATGCTAGGAAATCTAGTTGGGTAGGCAGATGGGGTTGCAGAAATGGTGTCTCTTTCAAAATCAAAGTTGCTGAAACATCCACAGAAAGAGTAACACACTGGAGCATGACTAATCTCCTTGTTTTCATCTGTATGTCACTCATTACTAACACCCTGCCCAAGATGCACAGAGCACAGAAATTAATATATTTGAAATATTCTTATGGCTTTAAGAAGCCACATTTCTTGTGTAAAAATCTTTTCATTTTAATGTACTCCTTATTTCAGGTTGTTTTTCAAAGAAACTTGTTGATCTAGCCCTTACTCATATGTTCCCTCCATGCTAACAGCTAATTCTACTATTCTAGCTCCCTATACCCCTCTATCCCTATTATTATAAACACCATGGTGTATAAACCCCACGATGCATAAATATCCCCTCCCTGGCATTATAGCCATAGTATTCTATCCCTGGGACTTGAATTGACACCTGGACAAGGTCAAGAACCCATGACTCACCTTTTGCTCCATCTCAGATCAGTTTCCCTACCCAAAAGTGCCATTTTGCCTTCAAAACCTTGAAAACCTTGAAAAAAAAAAAAAAACATTGAAAAACCCATAAAATCACTCCAAGGAGCGGAAAACATTCAAAAATCACCCTTCCCCCGCCTTATCCTAAGGTCGGGGGTTATTGGACCTTTATATTTCAAAAAACCCATTTTTCATTCGTTTTCTATAGTTTCCGCCTTTACCCTTGATTTGCGCCCGAAACTTTATAAAATCCTTTGAAGGGCTTATTTTTCTAATGTTGGCGGATATTCATATTTTGGCCAGAAAAACCATTGAAAATTCATCAAAAGGAAAGTTTATCACCCGGAGGGTCCCGCCGTCCACATCCGCAAAAGAAATTGATTGTTTATTGCCCGCTTGCTGGTACATATTCTCCGTGCAGGTTGCTTGCCCGAGGACCGTCAGATCGCGCCAGGTCCAGATCTACGGCGGAGACTGATTTCGGGCAATCCCGACGTCTGCACGTTAACCAAAGCCGTTGTTACCGTTCGCGCAAGTTGGGTGCACGACGACCGTTCGATCGCCCGCCTCCAGATCCACGGCCATTATCAATATCGGAAGGCCTTACGCGTCTGACAGATACCTTCCGATATCTGTCAGACGCTTACGTCAGGCCAGCATCAGCAAAGGGGCACGCGTCACATTACTATTGCATCGGAGCGATGCCTGACAGTCCGTCCGACGTACAGGACCCCTTCCGATATGGCGACACCTGTCCCGTCCACATAAGCGCCCCGCTGCCGTGCACGTCACTGCCACATCTGCTCACTTCACCTCTCATATCGCGACACCTGTCCGCCACCTCACCGCCCCCGTAGACCTACCGCTGACCGCCACGTCACCCGATGACGTCACCCAACCCGGGCCCCATGATGACGTCATGCTGACGTCATCCATAAAGCGCGCCAAAAAGGCCAAAAAGCCATATTTTTGTCTATTTTCACCATTTTTCGTAATTTTTTGAAATTAACTGTTCAAGCGCTCTGCATGCATTTTTACGACGCCCGCGCCACCAGTCAACCTGCATCCATTTTCAACGTTCCCGGCGCGCAAAACCAGTTAAATTCTGTAGTCCAGACCTCTGTTTACCAGGTACCTACCCTACCCAGTCCTCATACAATAGCTCCGGGTTACTCATCTGCAACACAAGAAGGGGCAGTACAAACTTCAAAACAGGGACTGGACAAAGGAAAGGGCAAGATGGTGGAAGAAACAGAGGATCAGCAGGAACAACAGCAAGAAGGCCAACGGGGCCAGCAGGAGCAACAGCCACAAAATCAGTAAGAAACTGATCAACAGGATCAGGAACAGCAAAAAGGAGAAGGCCAGGCAGCCACCCAAGAAAAAACAACTAGCATGGCGCCTCCTAGACAAGATTCTAGGGTCGACCCTTCAATCCTCCAAACCCCTCTAAGGGAGG
>APFE030535582.1:52649-73117 GCA_000404065.3 Pinus taeda | reverse complement strand
ACAAGTGCTGCAAAACCTTGGTCTTTCCTTTGCCAAAAATGCAGAAATCAAATGTACAATGAAGTGCCAAGCAATCCCAAGTGTCCAACCATGCTAATGACTGAAAAACAACATAATATAGACAAACATAGCTCATCCTTGCCTCTAGGGGTCGATCTCACATGTTTAGGAGCTGGTCCAACTAATTCTAGACTGAGAACAAGAAAGTAGGCAACATAACAGCATGCCTCTAGAAACAAGGGAACTGATCCATTCAGTTTCAAATAACCTTTTAACTGATGAATCTACCTTTACAAGTGAAAATATAAGATATTTACATCATGATCCATCAATTTTCATCAAATTACATCACACATTTTCCATTAGGAAAGTAAAAAAGTCAAACTAGGCAAAACTGGGCGAAAAATAGAGTAAAATTTGGTCAAACTGGCAATTTTTCCTCTATGCACCACACCTGATTCTCTATGCGGCACGCCTGTTTGGACCCACTTTTGGAGGCCTTCCCGATGTCCAAATGAGCTCCAAGTAGGCTTGTTGGAAAAGCCTGCCCGTCTACTTTCCAACCTAAGTGGAAGTTTTTAATTGGCCCTTCATTTGCCATGTCAAAAATCAAGTTTCTCAAGACTGCTTCCTGTGTGTCAAAATAAGGGCAGTGAGGTCATTTTTGAGTGTTTTTGACCTCTTTGAGGGCTCAAAACTTGCCCAAATTTCTTGGCCATAGGTAGGCAAGCATAACTGTTCATGACAAATCTAGAAATGCAAGGTTTTTTTGATTTGGAGCCGTCTAGCAAAAGCGAGCGCCACGTGGTGCGGTGCATAGGGAGGAAAACTCTGTTTTTTGTGCAAAAAATTTCCAAAATGCAAAAATTGCTCCAAATTTCTTGAAATTTGGGCTGAGCTTTCTCTATCAAGAGCTATGTTGGGCCAAGGAAGCTTCAGCCAATATCTGGAGTCAATCATGCTCCTTTCACCTCTTTGATGCCTTCTTCAATTTCGCCTTTAAGCTCCTTATCCTTGCTTTGCAAACTTTGTTCCTCGCCATGTAATGAAAGGCCATGTGTCTCAGCCAGTGTTTCTCCTTGTTGGCCTTCTCCAACAATCTCTCTAAGTGAACATTAGCTCTCTCAAGCCAAGACTCCCAATGCTTGCTAATGTGTGAGGTTTCTTGATGAGATTTATGGTGATTTTAGTTTTCTGCCACCAAGGATAAGAATGTATGAGGGACTGTGGAGAGAGAGGGTAAGAGGGGTTTTAGAAATGTTGCTGACTAGAATTTGGGGAATAGAAGGGTTTTAGGGATAGTTTTTAGATTTTAGGATAGCAATTAGGGTTTAGGAATGTGTAGCTAGGGTTTGGGATAGTGGGAGTTAGGAATATAGGGTTAGTGAATTTAGGGATATGAGATTTAGGGATATGGGGATGAAACTAGAAAATGAATGTGGGAAACAAATATTGTGGGAGTGAGGGAATGGAATTTGGCAACAAAAACACAAACTACAAACCCTAAGCACTTGTTTGTGAGCACAAATTGCAAGGTATTAGGGTTTGAATTTTCTTTTACATAACCCCCATAAATTGTATGAAAAACCCCTTCACTAGCAAGGAAGAGGGCTTGACTTACTTGCAAACTAGACGACTTGAGCGATTTTAGCAATTTGAGGGAATTTTGAACCAAATTGGGCTTCGCAGCTCTATGCACCGTGCCTCAAGCCCAACACACCACACCTCCTGTATGTTCCGCACCAGTGCAAATTAACACTGAGGAGAGTGGCTCTATGTGCCGCGCCGCTTCTACGCGCCGCGCCTCTCACCCAATGCACCGCGCCTCCAAAACTAGAACTCTTTGTTGCGATTTTGCTTTCTTTCTCCAACATGACTTTCACTTTTCTCAATCTTTCTTCTTTGAGTGCCAATGAGCTTTTGAATTGTAAAGATGATTTATATACAAGAGCTTTGGATTTTTCCTTCATAAAACCCACTTTTATAATGTTTGCAATGTGACTTTACTTGTCAACTCTGTTTTTTGAGCTTTTTGCTGAACTGAATGACTTGATTTGTGTTTGCTTTGCAGGGGATGGAGCTACTGAGGCTTGGCAAGGTGACCAGGGTTGCCACTGAAGTGATTTACATACGAGGAACTGAAAGTACATGAATTTATACAATAAAAGCCTAAAATACTCTGTTTTTTCCTCAAAACAGAGTTTTGAGGAAAAATACATCTCTAAACACTTAATTATAAAATTTATTGATGCTGGAACCTCCTCATGTGCCTGCTAGTTATTATTGGACATTTTGAAACCCCTTTTGATGAAACCCTAATGAAACCCTAGACCTAAATGACAATGAAACCCTAGAAAAGACTTTGCAATCTTTAAGACAAAAAGGTGACTGTATACAATTTTTAATGAATAAACATGAGGCAGCAAGTAAATGACACGAGGGAAACTGTAGGAGAAGCCACTACTGTCAGATGATCCATGCTCCTAATGGAATTCAGCTGACTAGGTGGGACACCTAATATGCAATGCAACAAGAGGATTTGATCTCTGATGGAGGGATGAAGATACCGACACTAACAGTGGGCACATGTTAGATAGATATAACATTATCATAGATGGTAGATTCTTGGATACACCCGAGATGAGAGGTGATGGAAACAAGTACTATTCTATTTTGGGTACTGATAGGCACTATGATAATCATTATCATCACCCTTACAGGAGGAGTGATAGGGGATACTTACCGGATGATTTTAAGAAAGAAAATCCACCTATAGTATAAGAAGCCTGAGGATGTAAAGGCTTGGTAACTTGGCATGAATAAGTTCTTTGAACTACATGAGTATAGAGAGAATATGAAGGCCAAAATAGTTATCTTTGGCTTCAAAGGGAAAGAGGATATCTCGTGGGAAGATGTAAAGTGGGTTAGAGACATCACGATAGAGGATTTGAGTTGGCATGAATTCAAGAGACTCTTCAGAATGAAGTTCTTGTCAAAAAGGTACTATGACAACAAAGGCAAGGAATTCTATGAGATTAAAATGGGATCGATGATAAATGAGGAGTATATGACCAAATTCTTGGAGCTATTGAGGTATTCAATGTATCTTAAAGAGGAAAAGGCTAAATTTCAAAGATTTGTTGGTGGATTTCCATTAGAATTGAAGGATTGGATTGAGTATGGTAAGCCTCGATCACTTGAGGAAGTTATTGGGAACTAAATCATTTCTATGAACAAGCAAAGCGTAAGACATAATCTCAACAAGGATGAAAAGAGAAAGATAAAAGTAAAGGTAAATGGCAGCTAAAAAGAACGAGGCCTGAGAATGCAGAAGAGAAATAGAATGTTGCACCGCATAAGAAGTTCAATGCAGTTGGACAGGGACATGGGGCACAACAGTAGAATCCAGGTGATGGTATAGGATGGTTGGAGTGTTGGACATGTGGTGGCAAGCATCTTAAGAGGGAGTTTCTATAGAATCAGGGTGCTAGGCCTCAGATCTATAATGCATAGGAGGCACAGACTATTGGGGATGTTGGGTAGATCATTCCTTGTATCTACGCAGGGTTGGATAATAGGCAGGCAGATCATTGGGCATCTATCATGGAGATGGATGGTAAGGTTTGTGATCAAGTTGTTTCTATTTTGATTGAAACTGGATCTAATTATAGTTATGTTAACCCTCACTTGGTGGAAAAGTGTGGTTTAAATAAAGAAGTGCACGCATAATCTTGGTTAGTGCAGTTAGATATAGGTACCAAGAAGAGAGTTCATGATTGGGTAAGAACTTCTGCATTTGAGTTGAATGGCATGCCTACTTTATTACATTTGAACATATTACCGTTGGGGTCATATAGGATGCTTCTGGGTATCGACTAGCTATATATTCATAGGAAAAAAGT
The DNA here is from genome assembly GCA_000404065.3 of Pinus taeda. NCBI lineage: Eukaryota > Viridiplantae > Streptophyta > Pinopsida > Pinales > Pinaceae > Pinus > Pinus taeda. The sequence continues at coordinate 69,215 of APFE030535582.1, read as the reverse complement.
AAATTGTTATGAAAAATCCATTGAGTGCTTGGATGACAATGGGAAGCAAAGAATCTTGCAGGGTAAGAAGAAAGAAACATCAGTTAGGATGGTGAAAACTATGCAAGCAAAATGCGGTCACAGAAAAGGGTGTGTGTTATTTGCAGTACACATTTCTAGTGATAAAGGTATGGAGAATTAGGATGTAGATATATTGAGCAGGTACCTAATCTTATAATAGTTTTAGGATGTGTTTCCAGTAGAAATCTCAGAATGGACACCTCACAGAGAAGTGGACTTCTTCATTGAGTTGGTACCAGGGGCAACACCAAAATCAAAGGCACCATACATGATGAGCACTCTAGAGTTAATAGAGTTGAATTTGTACTTGAAGGAAGTTCTTGACAAGGGATACATTAGGCCAAGTGTATCACCATGGGGTGTACTACTTTTGTTTTTTAAGAAGAAAGATGGTCCTCTTAGGATATGCATTGATTAGAGGAAGCTGAACAAGGTGACCATCAAGAACAAGTACCTGTTGTCAAGGATTGATGACTTATTTGATCAGTTAAAGGGAGAAACAATGTTCTTAAAGATTGATTTGAGATCTGGATATCATCAGGTACACACTAAGGAAGAGAACATTTACAAGACAATTTTTCGGACCAGGTATGGGCATTATGAGTTTTTTGTAGTTCCATTTGGTTTGACTAATTCTTCAGGTATCTTTATCTACTTGATGAATAGTGTGTTGTGTCCTTATCTACACAATTTTTTTATTGTATTCATTGATGACATTTTGATAAAGTCTAAGAATGACAAAGATCATGTCGAGAGTTTAGTAGTAGTGTTGATATTGCTCATAGGGCATCAATTGTATGCTAAGCTTAGAAAATGGAGTTTATTCAGACAAGGGTACATTACTTGGGACATGTTTTTTCCAAGGAAGGCATAGCAGTAGATCTAGAGAAGTTTTAAGATTTATCATGGAGTGGGTAGCTCCTAGAAATGTAGATGAGGTAAGATCATTTATGGGGATAGCAGGCTATTACAGGAAGTTCATTAGTAACTTCTCTCGAGTTGCATATCCTATTACGCCATTACAAAGGAAAGGTAATAAATTTGAATGGATATAGGAATGTGCAACAAGTTTTGAGCAGTTAAAGTAGTTGTTGACAAATACTCTAGTGTTAAAGATTGCAGGCCCAGACAAAGAGTTTGTAGTTTGTACAAATGCTTGCAAGAGAGGATTTGGTGGATTCCTTATGTAGGAGGGATATGTAGTATGTTATGAGTAGCGAAAACTGAATGAGCAGAACTATCTGACACATGATCTTGAGTTAGCAGTAGTCATTCATGCGTTGAAGATGTGGAGGCACTATCTACTTGGAAGGAAGTTTGTATTGATGAGTGATCATAGTGGGTTGAGATACTATTTTGACCAGCCAAATTCAATGTTATGCAAGATAGATGGTTGGCCACAATTAGTGAGTTTAACTTTGAGATAAGGTACATCAAGGGTGAAGAGAATAGGGTTGTATATGCTCTTAATAGGCGGATATAAGTAAATCACATTGCAACTATGAGTTCTTATGGGATAGACTTACAAGATCATATTTTACAGGCAGATCAATAGGATGACAAGTATAGAGAGCTTATTCACATGTTACAGTGGAGTATAGGTACAAGTACATGTGCACAAGATGCGAACTATCATCTCTGAGTGGATGGCTTGATTAGATTTAGGGACAAGATATATGTGCCAGACACTAGTGAGCTTGAGAAGATTATCTTAAGAGAGTTTCATGTGAAACTGCATTGAGGTCACAAAGAATAGCAAAAGACATTGACAACAATAAAGAAGTTTTATTATTGGTCGAATTTGAAGAAGGATGTGGAAGATTTTATCGCTATATGTTTGAACTGTTAGCAGTTAAAGGTAGAGTGTAGGAAACCAGGTGGACTACTACAACCGATTTTGATTCCAAAATGGAAATGGGAGGTAGTTTCCATGGATTTCATTACAAGTTTGCTTAGGACATCTAGGCAATATGATTCCATAATGGTTGTGGTGGACAGGTTGACTAAGGTAGCATACTTCATTCCAATGAAGACCACATATTTAGTTAGCAATGTGGAATATGTGTTCATTAGAGATGCGGTTTGATTGCATGGTGTTCCAAAGAATATTGTGTCAGATAGGGATGCAAAGTTCTCTTCCAAGTTTTGAAAGGAGTTGTTTGCATGTTTAGTTGCAGAGTTGGCCTTCAGTACAACTTATTATCCGCGGGGAGATGGACAGACAAAGAGGGTCAACAGGATATTGGAGGACACGTTAAGGATGTATGTGATGCATTAGTAGAGGATATGGGAGGAGTACCTTCCATTGGTTGATTTTTCTTACAATAATGGTTACTAGGAATCACTGAGGATCAGTGTGTTTGAGGCATTGTATGGGCAGAGTTGTAATACTCACATCAGTTGGAGTGACCTAGTGAACAAGGTATTGACTGGAAAAGACATGTTAGTAGAAATGGAATAGGAAATGTGGGTAATAAAGAAGAATCTAAAGGCAACATAGGACATGCAGAAAATCTATGTAGATCAGAACAGGTTGTTTAAGGAGTTTCAGGTTGGGGAATAGGTGTACTTGCACATCAAGGCAAAGAAGAGCTCCTTGCAAATTGGATCATGTATAAAGTTGGCACCGTGATCTGAACTTAAACAAGAATGAAACAAAATAAAGATATAACCACAAATACAGATATGCATAGAAAAAACACTTCATTTCAATAATATCAAAGAACTGAAATATGCTTACAAACAGAATGGAAATAAAATAGCTCGGGTATTGGTAGCTTATCTCTAAGAAGAGATATGGCAGTTACATGCCCCTGAACTGTGTTACAATGAGTCTCGAAGGCCTATTTATTATTGAGAAACAATGGAAAACCATAAACATCTAAAAATCGAACCCTAGGAGATGAAGCGTCAAAGTTATGGGCCCCGTTTGGGTAATTTGGTAAATCAACTTCCTGGGATTGTTATTTTGGCATACAATCTCTATTTGACACATACAATACCTCGTTAGAAATATTTATCCAAGGACTACAACTTTCAACTATAATCATTAATGAAAGCCTCATGTTTTCCTGTTTTCTAAAAAAAACGTTGTTTAGTGCCTCAAAACAACTCTGGAAGTTTAGGACCCAAGAAACTACTAAAAAGAGTAATTGTGTTGCAATTATGGAAACTAAAAAATAAAAGAAAAAGAGATGGGAGTCCAAGTGGAATAGGTGAGTGGCCACCAATATCCACCTGGATCAGTCGTCCCCCCTTAGGAAGCAATGGTCCCTATTGCGTTGAGTGCCCCCATGAGATGGGGAAACTTCTCATGAACTTGGTCCTTGCTGAGTCACTTTCCTTGGTGTAAGAGTTGGCCGGTTTTGACGACCTGATATAGTTGGATCTTCTGTTGGTGATTATTATTGATTTGTGTGTCCATAATCCAATTAGTTGTGTCCTGTTACATGCAATCTAGGTTCAACTCTGCTGGTGTGAGTTTTTCTGCAATGTCTGATGTGTCCAGTAATGTTGGAAAGTATGGTTGAAGATGGTCCACATTGAACACTAGGTTCAGGCCAATGAATGATGGAATGTTGAGCCCAAAAGCATTGTCCTCTACAGCCTTAGTGATGGTGTAAGGCCCATATAGGAGTGGGAAAAGGTTGTGGTAGGGTTCATCGAGGCACGCCTTCTGCAAATATAACCAACCTTTGTCACCAACTTGGAACTTGTGTGGCACTCAATGTTGATCATGACACTGCTTGTACTTAGCATTAGCTCTATTAAATATGTCATGTACCTATTGGAAGATGTGATAAATGCGCTAAATGAAGTTGTTAACCTTGTCATCTTGAGACTAGACATGAGAGGAATCTTTCTACGTAGCTGCAAATGGTATGGCGATATCAATGGAGCATAGTGGTTGGAATCCCAACCCAAACTGAAAGGGGTTGTGGTCAGTTGAGCTATGGAGAGCTCTGTTGTAGCTATGCAGGACATAGGGGGGATTTCATGCCATATGCATGTATTCTTCGAGTTGTACATGCACATAAATTGCATGATCATTCTGTTGACGACCTTTGTTTGGCCATCAGTTTGGGGGTGGAAAGTCATGGATTTAGTGAGCCTAATATCTAGCCTCGACTAAATACTTGACCAAAATAGACTTAGGAACCTGTTGTCCCAATCAAAGATAATGGACTATGGGATCCCAAAGTGTCTCCACACTTGTTCAAAGAAGAGCTTAATAGTGGCTTCAGTTGTGATACTCTTCTTGTAAGCCGCCAAAATGGCTCTCTTAGAGAATTTGTTGACAACCATGAAAACACAATCTTTCCCATGCTCAGTAGAAGGAAGGCCCGACATGTAATCCATGGATATGGATTCCCAAGGTTAAATTGGAGTAGGAAAAGGAGAATATAGGCCTTGCTTCTTGATGGTTGGTTTGAAAATGATGCAGACAATGAAAGATCTGATTTACTTCCCAACATCATGTCGAAGGTTTGACCAATAAAAATACTTCTGCAACACTACCACTATTTTCTCTACTCCGAAATTTCCAACGACCCGACTATAATGCACCTCCAAAATCATCTTAGGACACTCCTTCAAGGAACACAGATGTATCCCAGGTGGCATAACGCTGCATCTTGGAGGTGAAAATTTGGAACTTTCTTGCATTCAAGGACCGTCTCATTTGTGTTGTTGAATTCTGGATTGCTCTTGTAAATATGTAGCCATCCTGAAGTCTTGTGCCCACACCAGTGAAGCATTGTGATCAATGCAATGACTTGTGGTTAGCTATGGAAGTATGAAACATTATTGGTGTTTCCCTCCTTGTACTTAATGTTCGAATGGAACTGTTGCAGGTATGTGGACCATTTCTGATGATGATCATTCTGCAACTTCCCTTGTGTTTTTATGAATTGAAAGGGTTGGTGGTCTGTGTGGATGACTGTTTCCTTCCCCAAAATCCAATGCTTCCTTGTCGACAGACCAACACAATGGAATACAAGTATTTTTCATAGGTGGGATACTTTCAGACTGTGTCTGAAATTGTCTCACTGTGATATGCCACTTGGTCCCCCTGCTAAGTAAGAATTGCACCAATAGCATAGTCAGAGGCACCTGTCTCAATCTCAGTTTCAGTCTCAAATGGTTGTTGCAGGTTTGGTAAAGTGAGCACTGATGTAGAGTAGAGGTGATGCTTCAACTCGACAAATGTCTTCTGTTGGGATTCAGGACAAAACAAATTTCCTTTCACTCCACCCTTGGTGACTTGAATTAAAGGCCAAGTGATATTAGAGAACCCCAACACAAACCTGCATAGAAATAGGTAAGACCCAGAAAGCTACGGAGCTCCATTAGAGTGGTTGGGTTTGACCAATCATGAATCACATGTACCTTGGATGGGTCCACATGCACACCTTGGTCATCAATGATGTACCTTAGATATTGAATCTGGGCCATACCGAAAGTGCATTTCTCCAAATTAGCACACAACTTGTGTTTTCACAGAGTTTGGAGGACCTATGAAATATGGCGGAGGTGCTCTTCCCATCTCTAGCTATATATTAGGATTTCATCGAAATACATCACCACGAATGAGTTGGTGAAGGGTCGCAAGATGTCATTCATCATCCTAATGAAGTTTGCGAGGGCATTCGTCAACTCGAAAGGCATGACCAACCATTCGAAAATTACCTCCTTGGATTTGAAGAAGTCTTCCACACATCAAAGGGTTTGATTGGTACCTGCTGACACCCATACTTAAATTCAATCTTCCTAAAATATTGCCCCCCCTTGAGTTGGTCCAAAAGGTCATCAATCTATGGGACATGATACCTATTCTAGATAGTGATCTTATTTAGCACCCCATAGTCAATAAAGAGTCTCCAAGTCATGTCCTTATTTTATACCAACATGATCAGACTCCCACATGGTGATGAACTTGGCCTGATTTGCCCTTTCTTCAACAACTCCTAAATCTGCCTCTTGATTTCATTGTTCTCTAGAACAAAGCATTGATAGATCAGACCATTGGGAAACAACACACCTCAGGTCAAATCAATACAGTGATTGACTTGAAAGTGTATAGGTACCCCTATCTCAGAAATGATCTTACTACTTTTCTTCACAGTGATCAAAGAGATGGTCATAGGCAATGCTACCTCCATTAGCCTATACAACTTATTGCCCAAAGTAATAATAATTTGTGGGGCCTAGACTCATACATAGCATGTCAATCCTAGAAATACCTCATCTACGAAAGGCTTGATGTTGTAGGGAAGGTGACACTATTGACTGACGCAGAGATCTCACCTTTAGTGAAGCCACCTAATGGTTTACTGTGGTGGGTGTGCTATGGTTGGTAGGCCTAGTTGCTTCAGGAACTTTGTTGAAATGACATTCTTTTGGCTCCCGTTGTCAACAATGAACTGCAGTGGAGAACCCTTCACCCACATCTATGAGTGGAAGAGGTGATCCCCCTCCTCTAGATATTTAGGCTCATTCTTTTAGAGCTCAGTGGTGCCAATGGTGGCACTGGGCTTCACATCAATCATCCGTTTCCCTTTGAAATTCCCCTTTTTAGATCCTGACTCAGAGTTGGAACATGCATCTGATTTGAAAACCTTCATCTTGGCCATCAGTGACTTCTTGGCTCAACACTCACTTGCATTGTGAGTGGGGCTCTTTTGGAACTCACTCCATTTCCTCATGTCGTTCTTTGTCTTCGTGGTGTTGTTAACTTCTTGCAGCTTTGGCGGGTCTTTTGGGTCACCCCGCCTTGGATTTTTCCTTTGTTATTCGGCTTGGGGTTCCTTTCCCTTGGTTTAGATTCACAGATCCAAAGTCTTGCTTCTTTTGTTTAAATGTATGTTTGATATTGACAACATATCGATAGGTAGCGCTGAGTGAGGGGATGTCCAAGAATATCATCTCGTCCTGGCTGTACTTGTGTAGATAGTCACGGAATGTGAGTACCAAATGCTACTCAGAATCCTTGATACCCAAATTCCTGTGAAGGGTACGAATAATATTTGTGAACTCTGGCACATCTTGGTCCCTTCCCTGCCGCAGCATAGTCCACTTCATGTATTTATCTTCATACCTCCCAATAGGGTAATACTACTCCTTGATGGCATCTCGGAAAAAATTCCAAGTGGGTGTGGCTGAGAATAGTGAGGGTTCACTCCTGTCCCTCTTCTCGCAGTAGGTTTCCCATCAGTCCTTGACATGGGGAGCCACCTTGAGGAGCGAAAAAGTAATTCTTTTCCCGGTTGGAAAAGTCATGAACCAAGAAATATCCTTCTAGCATATTTGACCATTTATCTACAACATCTATATCTATCTGACCTTCAAATATGGGGATTTCAAAGTTAAATTGTACCTTAAAGGGAGTGGGGCTCCTAGATTGGCAGTCGGAAGAAGATGTGTTACCTATAGGTAGTCGTCGAAGGATCTGGGAAAATTTTACCATCATCATGTTCCTTTATCGCTCAGGGGATTCTTAACTAGTTTGAAAGGATCTCCTAGTCCCTCGTCTTTCTTTTCTTCCACCATGGGAGGTTGTCGTGGTTTGTGAGGCTGGTTTTACAAGGGTTCAACCAGTTCGAGCCCTAACTCCTTATACCCCAACCTCATTGGGGACATGCAAAGAAAAACAGAGAAAGAGAAGACCCTCTCTAATACCACTACTCCAAAATTAAACAAGAACACAAAAAAATTTAGTTCTAACGACAAATATAGAGATGCAGTAGAAATACCACTTCATTTCATTGATATCAAAGAACTGAAATATGCTTACAAACATAATGGAAATAAACTAGCTCGATCGATAGTAGCTTATCTCTAAGAAGAGATGTGGCAGCTACATGCCTCTAAAGTATGTTATAATGAGGTTCGAAGGCCTATTTATTATTGCGAAACAATGGAAAACCCTAAACATCCAAAAACCTAACCCTAGGAGATAAAGCGCTAAAGCTATGGGCCTCGTTTGGGTAAATTGGTACATCAATGTCTCGGGGCTGTAACTTTGGCATACAACCTCTATTTGACGCACATAATTCCTCGTTATAAATATCTATCTGAGGACTACAAATTTCAACAACAATCATTTGGCAATGATTTGTGTTACACAGTAAAATGTCACTGCCATCATGTCAGTCTCCCTACTGTGCCATAAAATCACATTCACCTCACTTATGCTCTTTGAAATGGCTAAAAACCCTCTTTGCCTAAGTTAATTGTATCATCGCGTCTGTTTATTAAATAACTGCGCTGACTGGCGGAGGATAATGTAACTGCTGCGCTGCCAGCGCAGAAGCACACGTGTTTTCCGCGCTGGTCCAATTTCACGGATAGCGCGCCTTCCACTTGCATCATTGTGCGCTGACCAGACCTCTTCTATAGTTGATTTGCGATGCCAGCGCGCCAGCCCAGTTTTGCACCCGCGCTGATCCTGTTTAGGCGAGTTTGTTCTAACAGCCAACCTTCCAGATTCCAGACTTGGTTGTTAGCATTGTTGAGGTCGCCATCCTTTCTCTGGCATGTATGTTCGACTGACCATCCACTTATCTTGGGGGAAAGCTCATCCTTTACCTATTCATGGAGACTCCTTCTCCTTTATAAGCCTCCTCCATTGCCCATGAGCAGCTAGTTTTGGAACAATTAGACTTTGATTGAGGAATTCTTAGTGCATTAATGCTGCTCTTGTAGGCATTTGGTGTGTTGTGTGAGGATTGCTTTGAGCTTGAGGAAGGTCATGAGCTTGTTGCCTTGTATGTGAGAGAGAGACCTCTTTGACTTGGGAGATTTGCTTCAAAGGTGAATGCTTGGAAGACATGCTGGCTGGACCCTCTAGAGAAGGACTCAGCGTCAGGACTTCGGTTGTACCTTACTCTATTTTCTGATTAATAAAGATAGATGACTACTCTTATGGTTCCATTTCCATTTGTCCTATGAATGATTAATGTAAATTGTATCCTTCCTGACTGATACATAGTTGTTTTTAGTAGATTTTACGCTTGTGTTTGCTCTCTCTTTGCTTGTGCAGGTGTCCATCCGCGAGGATAGTGGAGGACTGTGATCGGTTGGAGCGAAGGAGTGAGAGGATCATCTCTTCGACAAACATAGCGTTGGAATCCAAGTAGGTTTCTTTTACCCACTTGTTAATTACAACTAGGAACCTGCAGTGTAGCATTGTTTGATTGTTGCTAGGCCCCATTTGGGCTAGTAGGGATCGCCTCTATCCGTAGAGGGGATTTACCTCTCCAATAGTTAGGTTGGCTTAGACCCATCATAATCCAAAGTAAGAAGGGTGTTGAAGACATATGGGTCTAAGTTTATTTCAAAAGTCTCAAAATTTATGTGTACATGATCCATCCTTGACTCCTTTTAGTGATGAAGTATTTCATCAAGTTGTAAGAAAACAAAGATACTCCATTACCGAGTGGTTTTCCAAGTTATCGCCAAGTACAAATTGTGGAAGAAGACTGAAGAAAGACTACCTTTACCATTGAATGAGGTTCTTTTGCTTATAATTTCGATCCATTTAGGTGAAAGAATACCTTTATCGGGTTCTCTTGCATTGTGATAACAACCTTTAGGGACTAGTTCTTAGAGGCTTATTTGGATGGTTGGATATTAGACAATTTAGTGAAAGATCATATTACAATGCTAAGGCTTGCATTTGTTCATTTTATCCCAATGTGTGCTTCCTTGAACCTAAGGAAATGTATCTTTTCTACAAATTTTGGGACCTTGCTAAAGAAATGTATCTTTTCTATACCTTTTGGGACCTTGCTGAAGAAGCATATATTTTCTACACTTTTTGGGATCTTGCTAGGGAATACTGTGTGTAAATAAGGAGCTAGTATATCCAACTAAATTTTTGGTCATTTTCAACTTGTCGTGTCAAACAATGTTAAAACATATCTTCCACTTAGTGACACACAGGGTTGTATAAGCAATCTATCTGCAACTATGCATCAATTACTAAAACCATGGAGAAGTTGCTCAAGAAGTTTGAGGTTATATGTTGAACTCCTCAATCCAATGGTACCTTCAATATGCTGAAGGAGAAATTAGTAAGTATGCCCATCTTGGTGTTTCCTAATTAGGATGTTGAATTTCATGTAGCTCCCTGAATAGGCCTGTCATTACCGCTTCTATCTCTGTCTCTTTCTCTGAAGAAATCGCTCAATCAGCCTCTCAGGTTGACATCTCCAACTTGCCGCAGGAAGGTGCAGTCAGATGTAACAATTGCAGGGATTCTAGTAAAAATGTGATGGTTGACAGTCTCTTCACCTCCCTTGGACCGAACTTTGGTGGAATACTGCATGGTGAAGGGGGCAGCTCTACTGCCACGCGCCCCTCTGGTGGTTCGTGTCATGATGGTTCAGCTATGCAGGATGCTTCTGGCGACGGGGGAGAGCCTCACGGCGGTGGTGGAGAGCCACATGGCAGAGCCTCCACGGACGTGGTGGATGAGTGAGCTTGCCTAATCATTGAGGAACCCATCCCGGATGACTACATCTAAGATGGCGTGGCCTCCAGGTAGCAGAAGGTGGTAGACAGAGATTCGACAGAGGCTGACTGAGGTTAGAACTTGGTCGACTATGGCTGCCTTGGTGTCTTCTATCTGCTTCTTTTTGGTTTTTGATAATCTTTGTGTGGATGCTGGTATCCTTTCTGGACCAAATGTCAGGGTATTATCTTAATGTCTTTTTGTGGGGTCTGGTCTCAAAACTGCTACCATTTTTGAAGGTTATGCTCTCGCTGGACTGGTTTCCCCAATGTTGGGGCAGTCCAGATTTTGTTGATACTACGATAAACTTGATCGAGGCTTTGTCCTCTTTGTATCTTTTCTGTACATATTAATAGAATACTTTTACTTAGAAAAAAAAAATTGACAATGGTTGCTATTATTTTAGGATCTTTCATTTGAAGTCATTATGGAGCCTAGTAGACGTAATGTAGATTTAGATCATTTATCACAAATTGAATGAAGGGAGTTTGGTTGTGTAGTTGATGATCAACTCCTTGATGTTGATATTTTTTGCATGAACATTTTTCTTGATTACTTGGAAGAAGTTGCCATGTCCTTAACTATAGGTTTTGGCCCTACAAATAACTTTGTGGCTTAGAAATGTCATTTAGTAGTGTGGTTTGTGGATGATCAATTAATTGTGGGATATCTATATAAGTTGGGTAGTGATGGAATTTTAAAAAGATGTGTACCAGACCATGAGCAAAAATGTTATTAGGGAGTTGCAAATAGACATTTTGGAGGAAAACAAACTCCTAGGAATATTTTACATGTTGGTTCTGGGTTGATTTTCCAAGTGAAGATGTTTCATGTTGTAGCAAACTTTCCTCTAAGTGTCAAAATCTAGTAATACAAAAGGTCATACTTCATATCAATTTGGAATTTTGATCAAATTTTGATGAAATTGTTAGATTCAAATTTGGAAAAAACTCCAAGGGCATTATACCCTATGCAATGATCTTAAATCATGGTACAATCTTACTAATGCTTCGAATTTCTGCTAGATTCTATTAATTTCATGGCTGAAAAAAAACTTTGATTGCTATAATAATGAGTTACTTTTTTTCTAATCTAGCTACCTCTATCATCTATCTCACTCAATGTTCTTGCCAAATTAAATGTCATAATCAATATTAATGAATGGGCAATAAATAACATCCACAAATATAACGAAGTGTATAAGAATTTCCTTATAAAGTATTCTTGTTAAAAATTCTATAAAATTAAAAAAAAAAAAAAAAATCCCTTTATCACAGGTTTTCCATTTTTAATAACCACCATAGAGTAAGACTAGTTCTATGAATAAATTATTGAATTTATAAATTCAAATTAATATTAATATACACTCATTTCACTTTCATACGGACAAGAAAATTGAAATTTGAAATGATCTCAATTATTTACTAATTTATTATTTATTTTTATATTATTTACTAATTTATTATAAAATAGTTAATATAAGAAGTGTTGAAAAATGTAACAAGAAAATTTTAGTTTGGCTTTTCTTTGGTCAAATTAGAGATAATTCAAATTTCCAAATCAACAATCTTGGAGGAAGTTAACTGAGGTGACATGACTCTTGTCACTCAGTTAACTCAGTTAATTCGAGTTGGAGGGCTTGAGTGCAGTTAAGCATGAATGATTGCTAATTTGTAGCAATCTATTTCGGCTATATTAAGTTTTGTTCAGTTAAACTACTTCCATTTGTTGGAGGAACTAGTGGAAGGTCAGTTGTGTAGTGTGGCTTCACTCTAACACAGTAATCATCCAGTTAACTGATCAGTTAGCCCAAAATAGCTAATGCATGCAGAGAATTCGAGTTACCCAGTTGAGGTGGAGATTCCAAGGTAGTGTAACATCAGTGGTAGACTATTTTGGAGTGTACAGGTGTTGCATGCAGTATGATGATCAACCTTTGGATTTGCGCAATCCATTTTGGAGAAATTCCTAAATAATAGGGGCCTAATTTCTCAAGGAATTGCTCAAGGAAATAGGGGCTCAAGCATAGTAAAAAATTGACTAAGTTTAGGTCATAGATTCTTAGTGAGCAGAGAGATAGGTTATTCACTTGCAGGTTGTGTTCAGTTGAGTTAAGAAATTGTAATACATCTCTATTCATCAAATTAATGCAAGCAAGCATTGGGGTTTTTAGTAGATTGTTTTCCCTAGGAAAAACATTGTGTGCATGTGTGTTATTTCTCATTGCATGTTTGTGATTGATGTTGTAAACCATGAATTGAGTTATGCAGAGCAGTAGAGTAGGTTTGTGTTTTGTGATTTTGGTTAAAACTTCATGATTTGTTGCAAATCTACACCATAATTTCTACAAGAACAATATTCACATTTAATAATAAAAATCCAAGGGAGCCTACACATGAAGTAAAAATAAATTGTTGAAACTCTATACACATAGTATACTCTTCGTGTATATCTATATATGTATGGGGTTAAACTCTTCATTATATTTTATATATATTACAAAATTGTAAAGAGAGTTAACCAAGCTTCAAATAAACTACATTAAAATAGCTGAGTAATGAAATCACTTTGTGAAAACAAGAAGGATAACATGTACCTTATAATACAGAAGAGTAAAGTATACAATTGTAATTAACTACTATTAGGTTCCTATACCAATAGGTTTCATCTTTCATGATTGACAGTGGAAGGGCTAAATATGTTCATCATTGCAGGCTGCAAAGGTTCCATATTTTGTGTACATACTAGGAAAATTAAAAAATGAAAAGAGGGTATGCCTTAAAAGAATAATCAAAAGAGAAGAAAATCAATTGGTCAAAGAATAGTGAAAATGAACCCCAAATTAAATACCAGGAAAGTGGCTAGTCAAAATGCCACTACTATCTTTTTGGCAGCTCCACAGTCTACAAATATTGCTGCTCATCATACTTAATGGATGGCCCAACAGTTTAAGCTGGACCATGCCATGTTTAAATTGCTTGTTGCAGAATAGAGAATGATTCCTGTCCAAACAACTCAAGCTTGCCAGATGACTAGCTATGTAGAGAAATGAAGGAGCCCAACTGCTTAATCTGGGTCCTTGGAAGAAATAAGGGTAGATTTAGATAGGAGGGCAGTCAAAAGAAAAAGAGAACAATCAGGGTTTGCTAATTCAAGTGCACCCAATGCAAGTGAAGAAAAAATGTTAGGATTGCTAGGTTGGGTAAGTAGTGTAAGGTTGCAGAAGTGAAGGGGCCATCACCGGTTGGCTTATCAAGAGAAAGACTCATCCCATTCAGGGTATTGGCACCATGGCAGAGGTTTGATGACATAACAACGAAAGCATGTCTAATTTCCCCCTTTTCCCCAAACATCATTTATTAACATTCCCCAAGGACCTTGGGATCTGCTCAAGTGTCTTGTTTCACTTCATCCCATGACAAAGTACCAGGTCAAACTATGAAGTTCATTTAAGGAAAAGAAGCCACATTTCTTGTGTAAAAATCTTTACTCTCAATTCCACTCATCTTCTATTCCTAAGTTTTACCTCTTAAAGCTTAGCATTTGCCCCTACACATTCACCTCACAATGTCATATTAACAACTAATGTATTATTTAGCTCCCTAAGCATTCCCCTTCCCTAAATTCTACAAAGATCTATATAAAAATCCCAAAAAAAATCTATGTAAATACCCTCCCCCTAGCAATATAGCTATACAGCCATCTCTTGGGGAATATTAATCCATCAGGGGCTAATATTAACCCTCCACCACCCTAAACTATGGGTTTTAATCAAAAACTTTGGTTAAAAATTAAAAATCCATAGTCGTCGCCCTCATAAACCCCTCTTACCCCTTATGTGCTAAAGTTTTGGTTTGTAATGTTTTTTTAAATAAAACATATGAACGGGCGCATATACATTATACCCGCTACCCTAAGTCAAAACCCACCCCTCGCGCGATTTATTTAATTTATTATTTTAATCGGGCGGGTCCCCGTAGCCATAAATCGATGTCACATCGCATCCGCCGCCAACCGTTCGATCGTCGGCCCCACAGATCTAACGGTGGGCGGTCAATCTCACCTAGGAATGGGCGGAGGTTTAGCGTCCGGGGGATTGGCGGTTTCACCGTCGTCCCCGCCACGCGTCAACCCCGTTGTTGGATCGCCCCCCCCCCCTGTTACCGCTTACCACTCAAGGGTGCTCCGGGGAAACCACAAACCGCCTGCCCCCCCCGGTGACGTCATACCCACGCCACCATGATGTCAGCACCCTCGTCTGCCACCGCTGCTCCACGTCGCCTCCACGTCGTCCATCCGCCCGCATGCCCTGCCACCGTGTCACCGCCACGTGGCCACCCACATCAGCCACCACATCACCCTGTCGTACCCGGACCCACCGATAACGTCATGCTGACGTCATCGTCGAAAAGCGCCAAAAGTCCCAAATTTGCATAAAATGTCGCGAAATGACCGTTTTGTGTCATTTTCATTGGTCGTTTTGGGAGCGTTGTGCATGCGGAATACGTCGTTTTGCTGCCTAAATTGAGAATTTACTCACCCAAGCTGTTGCCGCCCTCAAAGTCGACTCAAATTGCTCGCCATTGTTCCAGCTTGACACCTTCGGCACCGTAAAAACCAGGTATTTGCCACAGTCGACCTATTTCACCCCTGTTTGTGCCATTTTTCTCCTAATTTCCTGTAAAAAATCTTTGCAAAGCTCCTCACAGTTGAATTATCTGCTAAAAACTACCTAAAAACTTGGTAAAGTACCTACACCACAAAGCTCTGCAAACCCGTGCCCTTCTGCGAAATTCACCGTTAAAAAGTAATTTTAAAAGTCGAGTTACCGGCTAAAGCTCATATAACTGCACACTGATCCCTTTTATCAGAATTCCCTTTGCAAAATCCCAGCTACTTAGCACCAACACTCTGGTTTTTTCCACAGAGTGCCCCACAGTTCATCAACCCTGTGAAAAGTCTTCTTAAACTCTCAGAACTGCTCACTCCCAAACACAATTCAGTGGGAAGTCTTCAGCCTTTTCACTAATCCTAAGCTCAAGTAATTGTCCAGTAAAGTTTAAACATGGCCACTCCATCAGCTCTAGATGTTGCTCCTATTAATCCACCCAGCAAGGAGCTTGAAACAATGCCTCTAGTGGATAGTGATTTCCTCATTGCAGATTTTGTGGCAGAGAGGAACCACTTGCAGACCTTCTGCCAGCTAAGGAACAGTCACTTGGACAACAGTGACATGTATGGCATCTGGGAGTCAAATCTGCCCATCTATTTCTTGCCTTCTGTGAATATCTTTCCTGAAGTCATTCACCTTTGTGCTGAGAATTATGACCAAAAACTCAGAGCTGTTAATTCTCCATCTGGGAGCATACTCTTTTACATTACTCCCGATTCCATCAATCAGATGCTAAATTTCAAGCAAACCCAGCTACTCTACCCTTTTTCTATAAAGTACTTGCTGGATGAAGGCTCCAAGCTCTCTAGCATTGAGATTGCTGCAGTTGCCAAAACTTTCATGAGAACAGACTGCCAACCTACTGGGCCACCTCCTTTCCCATATGCAAATTTCAATGAGGTAGGCAAGATGCTTGTGGACATGATATCCTCTGTGCTAGGTTTCTCCACAAATGAACATGTTGATGAAACTGTGTTGGTCTTGCTATCTGCATATAGCCTTGGGAAGCCCCCTGCTATAAAATACAACTATGCCAAGTTTATTGCCAACAAGATACATGACCAACTGCTAAGGCTGAACAGGGAAGCAATATTCAAATATTCATCATACATCTATCACCTATTCATGTACTATCAGACAGACTGCTTCCAGTGCCCTATCAAGAAGCTGGATTCACAGGGTGAGAGGAGGTCTGTCATCTTCTGGTCTTCAATTTTCCATCAAGTCTAGAACTCTCCCTATTCCTACTGTGAATTCATTGACCAATTTGTCTATCCAGTCACATGCCTCTTGAAAAGAACTCCTCCTGCCAGATTGTCAA
>APFE030535582.1:37750-49897 GCA_000404065.3 Pinus taeda | reverse complement strand
GCTACCTCCAGCTGATTGGTGGCAGGCAATGCTGGAAGTACTGCCCAGGTGATCCGAGTATATTATTCCTTTTTGTAAAAATTCAGATCTAAGTCACAGTACAGGTCAGCAGAGAATCAAGCACGCAGATATCACAGGAAGCATCCGTACAATGACTCATCAAAGCACTCAGACAACAGGCTCAATAAACGCAGATTTGAAGACACAGCTACAGCCAACTTTGTTGATCCAAAAAAGTCAAAATTTGTCTAACAGAAAGACAACTGCCATATCAACATTAATTTCTATAGTTATTTCTTTCATTTACTTTTTGTAAGAGAGTTGGTGGTGTAATTTATTGCACAATAACTCACTATCTAGATATTTTGTATCCTATTTTTGTATATATATCCCCTCATAGAACGTATTGAGGGCCGGTTGTAGTGAAACTCTCTCAGAAGAGCTGCATTGTATATCTCAGAATTTTTGCTAATACAAATTGCTGGTGGAGTTCCTGGTTCCTATACTGTCTGAAGGTGGAAATGAAGAATTGTGTTATGTTGCAGAATTCCTGTGTCATTTGACGGAACAATAAGTTATTCTGAACCATGTTCTGTTCTTGTCTTTTTGTGTATGCAAAAAGTCACATATGTTTCAATGATCATAGTAAATAGGGAAAAAGAATAGCTTAGGATTTGTTTGAATACACCCTATGCTCAATCCCTATTTCTAAATATGTTTTCTTCTGGATTAGCCATGGATATGAATTCTTAATTGCTCATGTTTAAACTAATTCTCTCACTGTGAATATTGTTTAGGAATTCTTAACTGCTCTTAGACAATACTTTCATTTTCCCTTGTTAGCATAGTGGAAGATTCTTAATTGCCTTTCACTCACTAATTCCATAATTTCATTACCTGATCTTAAAAATTGTTCCACAGATGCCTATCTGGCTTTGCAGTAATACTCTTTCTTCAAAAACATACTTCAACAGTACACAGTCATGAACTCCATTGCCCAATGGCCCAAGCTGTTCTATAACTTATACTACAGCTCAGTTTGAATTCACCAACCAACCAAATTCAAAACAAAACCAGTACACCATAACTAGCCTAAATTCACCCACCAACAAAGCTAAATTATAAAGAGAGAGCCCTCTCTGGTTACAGGTAGGCTAGGACCTGTAACTAAGAGATTGGTTAGTGGTTACCTCGGCCGTATTCCCTTTAGGAAGCAGGGAACAACCTGAGTGATAACAACTACAATAAATTATAATAAAGTATAAAATAAACAAGGGTAACCACAGCAAAGCAAGATAGTCTCCTCCGCTTCTGCAAAGCAACATAGTCCTTTTCGCTACTACTAATTAATTGATTAAGGCACTATGGAATCCGCATTTCATCGTTATTTGAAAATGCTTTCTGCAATTTCAGTATGTCATTATTCTAACTTTTGAACACACTTCCTCTACACATCCACTTACGCACACATTATGCACAACTTCATGTGCACAACTTCCTCCGCAGAGCCAGACATCTACTAGGATTTTACAACTTGCCGTTGGCAAATAAAATAACACACTACCTTTTTGGAAAATAAATTAGTTAAAGTTCTGAATCAGAGTTGTTGCCACATGATAGGCTAGCAAGAATGGCACTTGGAGGGCAACTTGGATCATAAACAATTTGATGTGCCTTGCCTAAGGGAGGAACGTTGAGCGATAATGGTTGTTATCAATATTTCGCCTCGTTCATTAGGTTTTTCTCCAGTATTATACACAAGCGTTTTGCTTCAGTGTCGAACCCAAATGTGTATCCACAAAGTGTCTAAAATTGCTCTATGAACAAACCACGTCTTGAACCATTGAACGTACTATTTTATGTTCATTTCTGAACTTGTTTTTAGTATTGCAATGTTTTTTCATTGATCTTGTGTTCTTGTAAACGGATAGCCTAGCAGGTAAATATCTGTCTTCCGCCAATTCATATTCCATCCTCTTCATGAATGCAGAAGATCTAACTGAGCTTAGGAGCCGAAGATCTGTATTCCATCCATGTCGGTGTGTGTGCTCTTAAAGGGATAATTATTAAGACCATGGAAATTCAATTCATTCACTCACATTAAGCTAATATAATTATCAAATTAATATATAAAATTTCCAAATAACAAAATGTAATATAGAGCACTGAAATCATTAATTAAAAAAAAAAAAACGATCGAAATTATAGTGGTTTATATTGAACTGACATTACTTATCAGAGTAGACTTATTTTAAGTATGGATCTAACATGAGTCAAGAAGAAGGATCAAAATTGTTCATGTGCAAGCTACAACCCATCTTAAGTATGGATCTAACATGAGCCAAAAAGGGTCAAATTTGTTCATATGCAAACTACAACGTATTATTTTTCATTGTTTTGCATTTTTGAATGCTAAATAAAGTATATATATGACCAAATAAAAGTTTTAACCATAATTTTTTTTTTCCTTCATGATATATACATTATGTTTTTTAAATGATATATAATACATATGTAATTTACATTAAATGTATTCGAGACATTTTATCAAGAAAAATAAAATGATTTTTTTATTTTTTATATATTCTTAAGTAAAATGTCACATATTATTTTATTAAATTATTTGATTAATAAGCCATATTGAATATTTTTTTATATACTAACATTAAATTGTTATTTCAATTTTAGCACTTTTTCTATATATAAATAAATATGAAGTTGATCTTCAAATAAGTTTAATACATGGAACATAGATATATGTATATATAGATATATGCACTTGGTAATTTTAAATGGACATTTTCATTTAACTTTTTAAATTTTGCTAATTTTTTAAACTAAAAAATTATAAAATAAATTTTAATATTTATTTGATAAAGGGAAAAGGGTGGAAACAAAGAGAAGATTGATTATCCATCATGGTAATAGATTTTTTGATTATCTAGATCTTTATAGTATATCCCAAGATGAACCTTTAGAGGGGGTTGTGGGTTAACTCTCGATTTTCTCTTGACAAACATTTTGCACAAGCCCTTTAAAGCCAACCTCAAAAGGAACAAACCTCTCTAAACCCTATTTAAGCTTTTTGGTGGATTGTCTTGAAGCCTTAAAGGGAACTCTAGTTCTTGAGATTGATAAAGACAAAATGCAAGAAGAGATTCATCTGTTAAAGTTGTAACTAGATTTAGTCTTTATAATTAAATATAAATTTATCATTGATGTATTTATTCATTACTATTACTTTTGGTCAAAACATGTTCTTCATGCTTATAGGGTCAAAAAGAGTCAAAAATAAATTATTATGAAAATGTATTTCAGTCATGTATCGTTTGGAAATTTGTAAGAAAAAGGAATTTGAATTTTTATTTGAGTCAAAGACCACCAAATGAGCAAGTTGCCCCTCCTTGGAACAAGTCGGCCCTTTCCTCCATCAAATACCCATTTGACCTCCTGGACAACTATATATAAAGGACAATTCAAATTACTATGAAACACATTCAAGCACAATACAAGAAGCATTTTTTCTGAACCAGCGAAGAAGAAAGGAAGCTAAATTAAAGAAGAGAGAATATCGCAAATGTGGAGGATGAATTTTTTGTATGACGACGAGTCCTCTGAGGTAGCTATAGACCTATTATCAGCCCCTCTATTGCATACCCAAAATTTCAGGACGTTGACCAGAAGAGGGTCAAATTTCAGGAACAAGACTAGATTTGGACTAGGTTTTCCCTGTGTTGACTTTGATTCTTGGAGGTGACTTGGAGGAGGGTTGGACTTGATGATTTTTGGTGGTTGTTTTGGTCTTGGGTCTTGGATATCTCATTTTGATCTGATTCTATAAGAGAAATATTGTTAGGTTTTCGCCCTTGTGGGGTTTTGCCTTGGCTTGGAGCCTAAGTTTTGGCGTCTCTTATCTCTTTATTTTCTTGAAAAAATGAAAATTTGTACAATTACTTGGTGAAGAATACTTAAAAAATTAATAATAAGATACTAAACAACCATAAATAATTTTCAAGACAGAGAAGTCAAACTTAATCCTACTACACTTGATTTCTGAACATGGTATCCAAGCTAAGGAAGATCGAAAAAGTAAGAAAGTATTCTCTCTCTTACTGAAATATAATTCATCTTATAACATTTATAACAATGATCCGAGAAGCTTGATATGAAATTATGTGGTATCTTTTCAAAGTTTTGTGGCTTTATCTAGGTCTGAGGCATAAGTCTGAATCCTTTGGTGACATGAGCGAGATTTTGTCGCATTGACCAAAGTCTGTAGCACCTATCTTAACTATGTTCTGAAGTACAAATCCAAGTTTGTGGTCTATATAACTCAAGATGGAGACAATGGTCTGAGATCTGTAACATCTGTCCAAGAGATTTGAAACCTTCATATCAAGTTCAACATCTATTTTTTGGTTGAAGTCCAGAGTACATGCTACTTTAAGAGGTTTGTACCCTTATTACCATCCAAAATTTGTCTCAACACCGAACTTATCAAGATTATTTTTCTATGGTTTGTGAGAATGATTACTAGGCCAAGACCTAGAAGAGAATATTGAGACCTTTGTTGTGAAGATCGTAAGAAAAATAAAATTACTTATTTCCTTTAGAACTTGTGACATTACTATAGAGCCGAGCTTAATCAATGATTCAATAATGGTAATATGATTTGAATTTCTCAATGCAAAGATGTGAATCTCTAGGATCAAAGCGGGGCACATTCTCTATCATAAGCATCCCATTGAAAAGAAAATATTAAAAGTCTATATTGAGGCTCGTATCCCTAAAAAGTATATTTAACTCTAGAAAGGTATCTGAACTTCTTGAAATTTGAACCATCTAATGAGGATCTAAAGCTCATATGACAAATCTAAACCTTTGACAAATTCAAACCTTATGTGGTGGCATTTGAGCCTTCTATGGCACTATAGTCTATAAAATTATTTGTGGCAACACCTTTCTGAGGCACCCAAAGCTTATAATGGAATTCAAATGATAAATTTCTTTGTGGTAGAATGTGAATTTTGTGGCATTATATTCATTTCTGAGGCATTGTATGCAAGAACTTGAGGGACATTGTTTTATGGTCATATATCTTCATAGAGGACAAACCAATGACATATTGGATGGAATAAATTATAGGACAAGACATTGTGAACTCTATGGAAGAGCTATGACAAGATATCTGAAGTTTTATGAAGCTGATTTATGTGACACAAGTATATGAAGCAACTATGCTACCGAGACTTCTTTCCTATACATAAAACAAGGACCTATTATACCATTAAAATTGACCTATCTAATACAATGAATTCTGATAAAGGACTAAATATTATGGATAGAATAAATGTTCCTCTATAGAATATGTATGTGCAAACTATGTGAACCAAGACAAATGACATTTCTAGCAGCTCAAAGAAATCCTTGTGGTTTGATGGTTAATAGTATAAAGAATCTCTGTTGGAGAATGTTGATACATGTCAACTAAAGAAAAATCGAAGGATTAGATCTCTGCAAGGATGAATCAGGTAAGATTGAGAAAGACATGTATAATCTTTGTTCATTTACAATCAATGACCTATGTTAATGGTAGTGCATATAATGCTAAGATAATGATCTAATTCTCTCTTGAAAAATAGTAATGCATCATAAAAGGGTTTGTGTAGATATATTTTAGAATTATTGATATGTTAGCATTTGAAGTCTTTCCTTGCATACAAATACTAGGTTTTTGAAATCAAGGAATGAAATGAATCTCACGTATAGAAAGCCTTTCAATGACATTTCTAGGGTTTGCAACTAACCCATTAGTATGCTTGTAGACATTAAAATTTTTAAAAGTGGAAAATATTAAAGAATTTGGACGTCAATTCATTTAATATTTGTAAACCCTAACAAATATTTTATGTAGAAAACCCTAGGAACAAAACCCTACCTAATCGTTTATGCTAGAAGAAGAAGTCCTAGCTCTTGAGAATGACAAAAATGAAATCATGTTGATGCACAAGATTTGTTAAAAGGTACAAGATTAAGAGGGAGTTGATCTTCCTCAAAAGATAAGTACTCCACGTCTCCCTGATCACTAATATTGTTATTGTCTTTGTACTTTGACTATTTATATTTGTTCTTTCATAGTCTTCTAATAAATCTTGTTGGTCAATAATTTCCTAAGCTTTGGAAATTGATGAAAGAATGTAGCAAAGCATGAAGACTTTCCTAGAATACATAAATTAAGAAAGAGAAAGAAATTTGAAGTATGCATCAAAGAATACGATTAGATGGCCACATGAAAGCAAGACTTAATAAAAGTGAATAATTTCATTTAAGAAGTTGGAAAGAGGGAGTTGTAAGATCTTAGATGGATATAATACTACTTGAAGTTTGGCAAAGAGTTTTGTGATCAAAAGGACATATGACATATCTATGGAAATACCCTTTAGAAAGAAGTTGAAGAGTTCTTATTGATACATCATTGTATCAACAACTAATTGGTTCCCTAATGTATTCGATTCAAGAACACATCGATTGGGTTAGCAATACTAATGTTGATAAAGATACTACTGATGGTTGAGAACTTGTATGATTTCTTGGAAGAGAATGAAGAAATATTATATTGCAATGCGAAGGAAGATGTGAAGGCTGGTACAATCATATATGAAGAAGTTTGAATCTGTAAGGTGTTTGGTGAACTACCTGATGATATGTTGGATTTGATATTGATATTGATCAAAGTTGCATGAAGATTGTCAGAGAACCAGGAAGGTCAAAGCGCTTTATGGTTTGAGAATATGATGCAGATAAGAGATGAGAAGCTAGAACAGATCTCCATGGAAGAACATGTAGCTTATTTAAGGGAAGTATGAGTACTTCCAACACAATCTTGGGCTTGTAGTTATCTCCTCCATGTTTGAGAGGGAGTGAGGATCTCCTCCCTGGTTAAGAGAGAGTGAGTATAGACGTTGTGCTCTCCACTTGTCATGTACTATGGCCAATACTAATATTTGTAAGCCTACTGCATGAAAACTGGTAGGGAGAAAGATGGATTGGATAAGCATCAGGGATGTATATTCTTGAGTCATGTATTGTGGTTGATTAGGATTAACATCCTAAGTTGGATGCATGCATTATAACTTAAATAATGGAGGTATGAAATACATAAAATATTGCAAAAATACAAATACAAAAATGCATAAAACAAGAGAGACACAAATATACATGACTCACCCAATTTTGGCTACGTCCACGGAGAAACAACCAATCCTTCCTTTCATATTATCCAACAAATTGAAGAGATACAACCTAAAACAGATTTGTTGTAATTTCCTCTTCGGTCTCACACAACCTCCTCCCTCTCTCTCACTCTGAATAATAATACACAGTCATAATACAATTCCCTCATATAAACCGAGGGTTTCCTTCTAGGGAAAAAAACCATAAATTAACATAACTTATACTGTCAAATCATCCACCTAAAGAACGACCCAGATTGACTATGAAATTACAATATTTTATAAGGCAATTTTTCATTTATTTTTAGCTTCAGGGGCGTTGCCCTTGAATCCCTTCCGGGGGGGCTTATTAAAAGTAGACATTGCCCCCCTTGGACCCCTCAACATCTATCATACGAGCGACGTTGTTCTCCCATTTAGGAATTGGGGTCCAACACGGCTGAGGCCTCTGAATCAAGAAGATAATCAGGCTCCACACCCAACAACATGGACTTGGTAAAGAATGGTCTTGAGGACATACTTTTCCTTGGGACTACAAGATGGTCCTGTGAGGTCATACCTTCAGAACACCTAGGTGGAGTATGTGCCTTGAGAGATGGTGGTGTCCAAATTAATGCCTCCCAACATTATGCTCTGATCTAGTGGAGAGATAGAGCATACTTGTCAAGGGCTTGGTAGTTTGACAATCTTAGTTATGATGACGTAATAATCATTGATGTATATCAATTCAACTTCTTTCTTATATGAATATTTCAACTTGAGATTATCATGTTGAGTCATTACAAATACCTGCCTAGTTAGAGGGAGTGTTGAAGTTGTAACTAGAGTTAGTTTTCATAATGTAATATAAATTTATCATTTATATATTTATTCATTACTATTATTTTTTTTCAAAAAATGTTATTCATGCTTATAGAGTCAAAAAGAGTAAAAAATAAATTATTATGAAAATGTTTGAGTCATGTCCAATTTGGACATTTGTAAGAAAAAGGAATTTGAATTTGTATTTGGTTAAAATACGACCAAATGAGAAAGTTGGCCCTCCTTAGAACAAGTTGGCCCAGTCCTCCATTAGGCACCCATTCGACCTCCTAGACAACTATATATAAAGGAAAATTTGACCTACTTTGGAACACATTCAGACACAATACAAGAAGCATTTTTTTGAACTAGTAAAGGAGAAATGAGGTTGAATTAAAGAAGAGATAATCTCACACATGTAGAGGATAAATTATGTGTATGAGGATGAGTTTTCTAAAGCAACTATAGACCTATTTTTGACCCCTCTATTACAGACCTAAAATTTCAGGATGTTGGCCAAAAGAGGACCAAAATTTCAAGAAGAAGACTAGCTTTGGATCAGGTTTGACCTATGTTGACTTTGATTCTTGGAGGTGACTTGGAGGAGGGTTGAGCTTGATGCTTTTGGTGGCAGTTTTGGTCTTGCGTCTTGGATATCTCATTTTGATATGATTCTATAAGAGAAGAATTGTTGGGTATTCCCCCTTGTGGGGTTTTGCCCTGGCTTGGAGCCTAATGTTTGGTGCTTCTTGTCTCCTTTTTTCTTGAAATATTGAACATTTTTATAATTGCTTGATGAATAATACTTAAAAAGTAATAAGAAGACATTAAATATTCATATTAATTATCAAGACAAAGATCAAACTTAATCCTACTACACTTGATTTCTCAACATCAACCATGTGCATGAAAAAAGACTCATTTGCAAGTTCATGGGACTAAGACCCTTAATCCCAATGGTAAAACAATCAACTTATCAAATATATAAGATATGAAGAGACACAAGTTTATATTTCTCCCAAAAGGTTAGCTTATGGCAATCCTTAACTTCTAAAATATAGATATTTAGTCTTCTGAGGTGTATTCATGTTCTTCAAAAGAGTTGGATAAAATTATCAATACATTTAACCATAAATTCACCAAATCATATAACAAGATTCCTAAATAAATTAGGCCCAAAAACAAGGTGCTTTGGTCCATGACAATAACACCCTCTTGCATGCATATAAGGATAGGTTGGAAGAGAAAAACATAAACGATCTTGGCTCAACATTACAAACTAGTAATGAACATGAAGAACAACTTTTCCGTTGAAAAATCCTAGTCCAAATATTGATTTGTATACTATAGAAGACAATACAATCACATGATAACATTAATCTAAAATTTATAATGATGTGAAACCTCCTTCTTTCCAAATAGCCACAAGGCGTCCCAGGCAATAAACTTTTGTTTCTAATTCTTGGTGCAAATTTTGTGATAAAACCCATGACCCAACAACTTGTGAGGACTTCCTTTTCACTAAAGAGTGCATGAAAGCAAAGAAAAAACTTAACATAGTAGAAACAAATGATAAATATGACATTGTTTTGAAACCATGACACAAAATCATTCTTATGAGTCCAAAAACAAGGACATTTATGCTCGAAACAACAATTCTGATGTTGTTGTTTGTAATGCTAATGTAGCAAATACTTCTTAAGTATTTAAATTGTTTCAAGTGAAAAATACAAAAGTATAGCATCATTTTTGTTCTTCAATTTTGGATAAGAACTTTTCACATATAATGTAGTTAATGAGTTTTTTTGTGATAGAGCTTTCTATGTAGGGTTATTATGCAAGACATGGAAGAAACTAGAGGAAGAAGCAACTCCACCTCTTCCTTCATCTTCTTTTCTTCTAAAACCGTGACATTCAAGTTCATAGCTACAACAAAAGAGGTTGAAGAGAGCCTCCATGCTTTGTTAAAAAATGGACCAAATGCCCAATATGAATGTTCCTCATTAAAATTATTGTAAGAAGTCCTTTATAATGTATGAGAGGGGCAAGATTAATCAATCTAGAGGACTTTCTCCTTCACCTAATTCAACATACTTGGCTCCAACATAACTAGCTTTCTTTGATTAAGGGACAGATGTAGGTGTTCTTCCATGATGGGGGTTTTTATGCATTCATGCTTGAACTAAAAGAAGTTAGAGACCTAATATTCTATAGTAACCCCTACTTCATGGGCCCATAAGTAATATGTTTGAATAGATGGATTTTGAATTTTCACCCCAAAAAAGATGTGTTAATTATAGTTCTAGTTTGGGTTCATCTCCCCCACCTCCCTCTCATATCATGGGAATATAAAACTTTGGTCTCAATTAGGAACTTTGATAGGGTTGATCCTAAACTAGGTTGGTTTTCAAGTGTAATAATCTACATGGACATGGATTTAGAGAAGGAACCCTTAAGGTAGTACAAGTAAATTTTGTTTATTGGACCCATGTTAGGGATCTATTCTACAAGTATATCCCATTCAAATGTAATATTTTCTATGAATAGGGTCACTTTACAAAATATTACAAGAAGAATCTCAAACTCCTAGATGAGGACTTGTATGTAGTTGTAAAATATTCTTCTCCAATGAAAAATCTCGATAGGGACCAAGCAAGCTCCTCTGTCCGAAGGAAACCTAGGAACTTCTATAAATAATAGGTTTGAATCATTAAGATTCGATGCCAAGAGGTTGAAGTGTAAGTGCAAGAAACTCCACCCAATCAAGAACAATCATTAGAGGTAATAACTTCTATAGGATTGTTATTGATGAAAGTGTCTAGTACTTCACCAATATAGGAGGCATTGGAAAGCAAACATCTCTTTCCAAAAATTAGCATTGAAAAGGGTATGTTTCACACGTAATTTCCTTCTTGGAATTGTACATTTGAATTTTTTAAATCCAATCAACTACATGTTAATAATCACCATAGAATCATTAGCTCTAAATCCATTACTTTGTAATAATATTTTGAGAGGTTTTCTTATTAAGGTGTTTCAACTTCAAGATAGAGAAGAGGTGGAGGAACCTTAAATTCAATGAATACAAGGGAGAAACCTTAATAAAAAGAAATAAAAGGGGCAAGCAAGGCCTTTGGGGTATAAACTACCCTTCAAAGCACCTTTGGAAGTGGACCCATAATATCTCAACAAAAGAAATGAAGAATCTCTATTAAAATTGTAGAAGTGAAGGTAGAATAAAATAATTAAGAAGCATTAGAAGTCTTATGTAGAATAGAATGAACAACATTTTTTCTTGCAAGAAACAAAGATGGAAGATAATTATTTTTGTAACTACATAATAAGTTTTCAGAAAATAATAACGGGGTATACATTATTTACAAGGATTTCCAAGGGATATTGAATTCTAAGGGATCTGCGAGCCCTAAAATTTCTCTCAATCCACAAAAAACGACAATGGATATTTACTTTAATGATTAAAAAAAATATATACACGTAATGAAAAACTTCAATGTTTATACCCCAAATAACTAACAAGAGAAAATAAGTTTTGGGAATCTCTAATAGCTATGGGAACACTTTATCACGTGTGTTAACACCCAGGTTGTTCCCTTTGACTCCAAGGGAATACGGTCAGGGTAACCACTAACCAATCTTTGGATTACAGCTTCTAGCCCAACTGTAATCAGAGAGGGCTCTCTCTTTAAGGTTTTTCTCTGTTCTGTGGAAGATTTTAGGCTAGTTATGAGGTAAGGGTTTTGGTTTATGTTTGGTTGGAAGGATGTTTTTCTGTACCTAAAGTAGAAATCTGCAGATGATGTTAGTCCATTGGGCAATGGAGTCTGTGGCTACTGGTTTTTTGAAATCTTTGAGTTTGAGCAGCTGGAATTACAGGGCCATTTAAATACTTCATAAAACAAACTTGAAATTATGATGGTGAAATGTAAACAACCAGTGAAAAGAAATTAAGAATTTTCCACTAATCTGGGGTGTGGGAAAGAGATATATTCCTCAGGAGCAAACTTGAATTCCTGAAATAATAATCACTGTGAAAGATATAGTGTGAAAGGGTAGCAATTAAGAATTACACCTTTATTACTATAACTGAAGAAAA